>JAVIWB010000828.1:0-181066 GCA_031893035.1 Dermolepida albohirtum | reverse complement strand
TTCAAATTTTATAACAATTTTTTGTCAAAACACTTTATTAAGTGCGAAATAATAAACAAATTGAAGTTAAATTTGACACATAAATTGAAAAATGTCACTATTGAACATTACTAAGCAACGCGCAGTTAGTCGTTTCTGTCATGACTAGCTAGATTTTTTCTAGTTCCTCTGTATTATCTAGTTTGATAAATGAGCATCTGCTTTCAATTCTAATATTTATATGAAAAAGTAAATTCTTAATGGAATCGTATATTTAAATAAAAAATATAAATGCGATGCATTTAAAATTTAAAAACAATACAATGAAAAGTAATGTAAATATTCATAATTTCCAATTAATTAAAACTTAATATATTAATTATAGTAAATTAGTTGCAAAAAGTAAATAATTTTGATTAGGAAATAATCAATAGATTAATTAGGAAAGCCAACTTAAAAAAACAATCCGGAATACCTCATGTCTGTCACCTCAAAGCAATCGAGGCAAGCAATTTATATACTTACCGTTTCACTCAATGATGAAATATTTAAATGAGGTTTTTACAGAGCGCGGTTATCAAGTTAAATTTCAGTCCAGTAACTCAGTTAAATCTCTCTTAAGAAACGCTAAAGCAAAGTCGAGTTAAATTAAAAATCGAGGATTTACAAAATAAAATGTTTAGATTGCAATAAACAATACATTGGTCAGACAAAACGTTCGATAAGAATCCGGTATAAAGGACATATGGCGCAAAGTAAGTTCAATCGACCTGAGAAATCCAGTTTAGCAAAGCACGTGCTATAAAATAATCATAATGTAACCCCAAATTGTCTACATTTAATCATAAATATAAATAATCACCGTGAATTAGATAGCTATGAAAGCATATACATTTCAAAAAACGAAGACCATGTGTTAAACACAGATAAAGGTCCAGTAGCATATTCTTGCCTCTTTGAATTCCTGGAAAAAGAAAATACCACACGTCTGAAAAATGTCCATATGATTAGAATACATTTTAAATTATTTGAAACGAATCTGCAATATTTGTTTGGCTTTTGACGGTTAATGTCTGGTATGGGTTTGCTTCCGTGCGAGTTTTAGCGCGGATCCAGTTGCGACAATGTGATTAATTATCTGCTGATGATGACAACTTAGTTCTCGAAATGTGTATATTGTGGAAAGAGGTTTTATTTACCTTTCCTTGATTAATTCAATCAACCACAATCTCCATTAAAATTTACGATGGTAATTTTGATGGAGCCTGTGGTTGATTAACTTAATCGCTGAAAGTTAATATATAACCCCTTTCCACAATAATTTTCGTATTCTGTATACGCATGCCGACAACTAAGTTGTCATCATCAGCAGATAATTAAACAGTGTCGCATCTGGAAAATTACGGTAAAATACCCGTACGAAAACAAATTCTGTATACAATCTGTACCGTCGAAAGCCAAAACGCACACTGTGTATAACTGTGCATAAATCAAACAAAAGTAATATATGCAGATCGGTAAAAATTTACAAATAATTTATTAAGTTATGACAAATATTTGTTATGTGATTTATTTATTTATTTAATTCTTTGCAAAGCCAAAACGCACAGTGTGCGTTTTGGCTTTCAACGGTACGGTTCGTGTGCGGAATTTTGTTTGCGTACAGGTATATTGCCGTAGTTTTCCAGGTATGACACTGTTTAATTATCTGCTGCTGATGACAGCTTAGTTGGCGAAATGCGTATACAGAATACGAAAATTAATGTGGAAAGAGGTTATATATCAACCTTTAGTGATTAAAAAAAAATTTACGACATTAAATTAGATTCATTTTATGTATACATGTTTGACGTATTGTATTTATTTTTTCAGACTAGCTAAAAGTTTTCGGTTATAATGAACTCGAACGATTAAGAGATTGAAATTAATAAATGTTTAAATGATTCATCAAAAGCACAATAGCTGAAAAAATATAAGAAAATTATCAGTCATTGTTAAAAATAGTAAATTACTTATGAAACAAAATAAATTAATAAATTTATGGAAAGATTTTATTTTTATTATACACGATGCGAGGCATAGGCGTCATACGATAGCCGAGAGGCTATCAGGCGAACATAGATGTCGACGTCTCGCTTTGAAAGTGGTATTTTCGACTGATATTTTAATAAAAATTGTACTATTTTTAGTGCATTTTACACATATCATTACTACTGTATTTAAATGTTTATTCAAAATAAAATCAATTTTGTTTATTATAAAATAAGAAATTTTAAATTTTTCGAATACACGCCCTCTGTTGTGTTTACAAAACCAATGGTATTATGTTTTGAAAGTTTAAAGTAATGTTTAGGGATATTCTGGGGTTAAAATATAGTTCTTACGAATGTGCTGTATTTCTCTTTTCGGGGAATAACAAAATTTGTTCGAAGTTGAACGAATAAGTAGTTAAAACTTTTAAAATACAATTGTATTACCTGATGTTTATGCGACTAGCAATATCGGAAAAGCTTAGTGATTTTATTTCATGCCAGTAATATTAGATGGCAATAAATACAGTACATTGTTGCTTATTTCTTTAGTACATTTGCATTTTTGGTTGTACGTAGTAATGCCGTGTAAATGACAAATAGTTTGGAGAATAGGTAGAAATCACAGGAGTTAAATCCGGTGAATACGGTGAATGGTTGATGGTTAAAATGCCATTTGTAGTAAGAAAATCAGTGATAAGCGTCGAGCGATGAGATGGTGCATTATTATGTAACAAACGCCAGCTACTATTTTCACGATATTGAGGACGCACACGACGAATATGCGTCAAAAGACCCTTCACAACAAGATAATATACAGCAATGACTATTCGACTAGTTGGTACAAACTCTTTGTGCACTATACCTTTCGAATCATAAAAACAAATCAACGTTGTTTTCACTTTTGACTTCTCCGAACGGCTTTTTTTCGGTCTTTCTTCACTTGGATGCTCCCACTCAGAGCTTTGACGCTTGGTCTCCCGATCATATTGAAAACATCACGTTTCATTGCCAGTTACAATAGAATATCTGAAGTTTTCGTCCTTTTTGAGTCTTTAGTCAAGTCTGTGTTGAATTCAGTTAGCTCATTGGTACAAACCTTGAACAAATCTTTCTCAATCCAAAATGCTCAGTTAAAATGCGATGCATTGAATCTTTGAAAATACTTAATTCTATTTCCACGTATCGCAATGAGGATTTCGGCTCATTTTTGATAAATTCACCCACAAGTTCGATGTTACTTTCCGTAACTACAGATTTTTTTACACCAGGATGTTCGTTGTTTATATCACTCGTACATACCCGTGCGTGATAAACACGCATTACCAAACACTTGTTTCATCAAATTAAACGTTTCATTAAGCGATTTACCGAGTTTAAGACATAACTTGATGTTTGCTCTTTGTTCGAAATATCACACATTGTTACTTTATACGCAGTTTCTCTGCTTCTAATGATGCGAATGTCATGATATTTTGACATAACATTGGTATAAGATTTACCTTACCGACGCATATTTTTTTAATAGATGACGCCACTAAGAATTGCTATTTTAAAAAAGTTTCGTTTTCTCTGCGACAGACTGTATATACACGAATAGCTTTTCAGAGGACGTGGTGTTATACATAAAGTATGGGTATACATTTGTAGAATATCATTTTTAAATGGGTTAATAGATATGTCACTATGTTACTTTAAATATTCTATAATCTAGGAAAGAAAACTACTGTACTTTTAAAAACATTCTATTTTATTTAGAAGTGGGCGTTTCTATGAACCTCTTTCATATGTTTAAATATTCCAGTCGCTCACTGTATTTGCGTTATAACTTAGGAATACACCTGATTGGTTAAGGGAGGCTAAATTACATATGTTGGAGGGGTAGGTTGTTGACTCGAAAACTCGTTCATGTGGGGTATTGATTATTACTTGCGAGATTTTTAGAAATCATGAGTATTTACGTGCTACTAGCAAAAAAAAAGGGTAGGATATTTATGAATATTGAAGATACATATATACATATGTATATTTGGATAAAGCAAAACTTCTTATTTAGCAATTAGATTTAAATGACACTGCAATAAAGTCCTAAAAATACAAAAAAATATATAACACTGAAATAGTCTTTTGCTAACTTAATAATAGATACTGATAGATGATATTCCATACAGAGTTATTTTTTAGTACTGCTCATTAAAGTTGCAAAGAAGTTCATTTGTTTCTTGCTTAATCTGTCATTACGTGTACTGTTTCTGATGAAAAATGTGTCAGTAAAAATTACGTTGCCACATAACAAATACCAATTCAGATTTTGGAAGAAATGAATTTTACAATGGTTGCAAATACTTGTATTACTAGGTATTCAATTACTTGGTACAATTTTATGTAACTATTTATGTATACTATCAGAAAGCCGATTCAAAGTTATCTATGGAAATACTTTAAATAACTACATATATTCAATGTTTTTATAACAACACGCGAACTTTTTGTCGTAAATAGTAAACAAAGCAAATATTAATATACTGCATCACTCTGACAATTTTAATGGAATTTCGAGCGAAATAAACATTTACGGAGACGCTGAAGGTGACAAATTTGTGTTTTCAACGTGATTTTATACATCTTCCGTGGGGTAATAGTGACGTAGTTAATAACGCAACGTGGGGAGACGATAAGTCGTTTGACCTACATATTCCTAAAGGAAAGGATACTGACCCGCGTGAACTACAAATAAACGGACAGAGAAGTAGCGCTAGTATGCGATATATAGGTTAATACAAGCAATTGTTGGAAATGTTATATAGATCGTATTGAACCGCGTGCAGCATGTGCACATGTATACAGTGTGCTCCATTATACATGGGTAATATATATATATATATATATATATATATATAATTAGTTAAAAGTGTTTTGGTCGACCGTTATAAGATAATCCAAATCAATGAAATTCGTCGGGTATTCGGTCAACTGCTAAAAAAATTAAAAAATTAAAAAACAATCATTTGTTTTATCCTCTATATTTCGCTATAAATTTATAGCTTCCTCAGGAGTTCTAAAAAACAATAACATGTACAATATTTTAATCATGCTCACAATTATTATCTTTTTATTACAAAAACTAGATTAATTTAAAAAATTCTTTAAAAATCATTAAAATGTGGTTTGTCATACTAAATACTGATAAATAAAATTATAAACTATTGTACTAGCGTCAGTGGTAGGTAAAGGTCAGAACATGTTACACAAACAATTTACATTCGAAACTAAATCATTTAACGTGTAAAATCCTAAAAAAGGGGGGAAACCTTTTTTTCTTTTTTTTTCCGAAAAGTGCTAGATTTTAAAAGAACTGATATACGAGGTGCATAACAAAAACAAAAAATATATGAATGTGGTGAAGAATTGATCCGTGTGACACTGATTTTCATTCTATTAAATTGCAATAGATAGTACTTAATTGGTTGATATCAGATTCATAATTGATGGTGTTAGGATTTTTACAGATGTGAGCCATTTCCAAGAATATTCTTTTCTTGTAATTGTTCTCTATCTCTAAAATGACCAGATTATTAAAATCAAAATTGTGATCATTATTTTTGACATGTATGGCCAAGGCACACGAATTCTTACCTAGTTTGCAATCACTTATGTACTGAGTCACCCTTTGTTTTATTGATTGTGATGTATGACCTATGTAACATCCAGAGCAGTCTTTGCAAGATAGTCAATACACTACATTCGACTTTGACCACAACTGATTAGTCAGTAACAATTTTTATGATGGACCGCAAGATGATAAGTTACATTCAGAAAGTAAATACAAAAAGTTACCATATGTTGAGCCATTGACTAAACAGTTAATTAAAATATTAAGTAGCACCAATATCTCTAGCACAATAGTGAAATACAATGTTAAAAAAATTAAAGATATCTTTACAAAAGTCAAAGATAAAATTCCCTTGTGGTCAAAGTCGAATGCAGTGTATAGACTATCTTGCAAAGACTGCTCTGGATGTTACATAGGTCACACATCACAATCAATAAAACAAAGGGTGACTCAGCACATAAGTGATTGCAAACTAGGTAAGAACTCGTGTGCCTTGGCCACACATGTCAAAAATGATGATCACAATTTTGATTTTAATAATCCGGTCATTTTAGAGATAGAGAGCAATTACAAGAAAAAAATATTCTTGGAAATGGCTCACATCTGTAAAAATCCTAACACCATCAATTATAAATCTGATATCAACCAATTAAGTACTATCTATTGCAATTTAATAGATTGAAAATCAGTGTCACACGGATCAATTCTTCACCACATTCATATATTTTTTGTTTTTGTTATGCACCTCGTATATCAGTTCTTTTAAAATCTAGCACTTTTCGGAAAAAAAAAGAAAAAAAGGTTTCCCCCCTTTTTTAGGATTTTACACGTTAAATGATTTAGTTTCAAATGTAAATTATTTGTGTAACATGCTCTGACCTTTACCTACCACTGACGCTAGTACAATAGTTTATAATTTTATTTATTAGTATTTAGAATGACAAACCACATTTTAATGATTTTTAAAGAATTTTTTAAATTAATCTATATAAAATATTGTACATGTTATGGTTTTTTAGAACTCCTGAAGAAGCTATAAATTTATAGCGAAATATAGAGGATAAAACAAATGATTGTTTTTTAATTTTTTAATTTTCTTAACAGTTGACCGAATAACCGACGAATTTCATTGATTTGGATTATATATATATATATCGTTACGAAACAGTATTGTTATTATTATAAATAGATGCTTTATTCGTTGTGAAGTGGTAATAAGTCTCATGTTGGCTCGCGTCAAAATATGAAAAATGATTGATAATGTATTGTACCATTATCTAAGCGAATTAACTGTATGTATTATCAATCAATCAATACTTGGATGCAGCTCTGGTAATCTTATGTTTAATGGTGTTATCGGCTAACTCATACGAGGGTAGCCGTTTATATTTCGGGAACTGGCAACACTGTTAGTGGCGATTGCCTCGTGAAGTTTGTCATTGTACCTTGACAGTTTAATTATCCGGTTGCTATTTCTATTGTTGACAGTGACTTGAAAATTTTATATCAGTGAAAAAATGGAATTAACTCGCGAACATTTTCGTGCAATTATTTTTCATAACTTTCGGCGTGGATTTCAACAAGAATGCATCGATATGCTAAATTCTTTATATGGTGATGAAGCAACATCGAAAACTGCAGTATATCGTTGGTATAGTGAATTCAAACTTGGACGGCGTTCTTTAGTTGATGAATTTCATGAAGGTCATCCCACAAATGTCGTTGTGTCGGAAAACGTTAATGCAGTGTCTGAATTAATAATGCAAGACTGTTATGTGACATACCGTGAGATCGAAGCATCTCTAGTCATTAACAATCCCAGCGTGCATAAGATCCTGCATGAACATTTAGCTGTTAAGAAGTTATGTTCACGTTGGATACCACATAATTTAAGAACCGCTCAAAAAGGAACTCGCGTCGATTGGTGCCAAGAAATGCACAAAAATTACAATGGCGGCGCTTCAAAGAACATTTATAACTACTAAATAAAATCAATTTCATTCTTGAAAAACGAAAATATGTATTGCAAATAATTAAATAAATTAACAATTAAATAACATAACAAATAGTTTACATAACTTAATAAATTATTTGTGTATTTTTACCGATCTGCATATATTACTTTTGTTTGATTTACGGACACTTGTGCACAGTGTGCGTTTTGGCTTTCGACGGTCCAGATTGTATACGGAATTTATCTCGTGCCAACTTTGCAGTGGCTTCCAGGTGCGACACTGTCTAAATATCTGTTGATGATGACAACTTAGTTGTCGAAATACATATACAGAATACGAAAATTCAAGTGGAAAGGGATTATATGTATATCAACTTTAAGTGATCAACCACAGGCTCCATCAAAATTACATTTTTACCTATTGCAAAATTTTAATTTAAAGTTAAACTAATGCACTTATTTTATCTCTCGCATCATCGATACTCGTTCATCAACTGAAGATCGAATTTATAAAGAATGGTCCTACATTTCTGTTGTCCTAAAATTGCAAATTGAAATGGAAGAAAGAAATTATCCCCAAATAATAATATTTTTGCTAATTTCTTTAACTCTTCGACATCATATGAATAACTTTTACACAGGAAAGAAAGAAATTCATCAAAAGCTGTTCTAACGTCTGTGCGTATTTACATATAACGCTTCTGAAAATGTTTTACACAGTCTGTCGAAAAGAAAACGGAACTTTCTCTTTAAAAAATATACGTCGATAAGATAGATTTTTCACAAGTTATGTTAAAATATCATGACTTTGCATCGTTAGAAGCAGAGAAATTGCGTATAAAGAAACGTATTTGCGTATTTGCGTATTTGGCATTGGTCGAAAAATGAATTTCAAAGAAAGAGCAAATATCAAGTTCTATTTTAAACTCAGTAAATCGTATACACAAACGATTAATTTGATAAAACAAGCGATGTAACAGGTGATGCATGTTTATCATGTACGAGTATGTATGAGTAGTATAAACGATTTAAAGACGGTCGTACGGGCATAAAGAACGACGAACATCCTGGTAAGCTGAAATCCTCATTACGATACGTGGGATACAGCATTTGGAACTGAGAAATATTTGTGCAAGGTTTGTACCACACAAGCTAACTGAATTCAACATTGTACAGACTTGACTAAAGACTCAAGAAAGGACGAAAACTTCAGATATTCTATTGTAACTAGCAATGAGACGTTGTGTTTTCAATATGATCCAGAGACCAAGCGTTAAAGCTCTGAATGGAAGCATCCAAGCGAGGTAAGACAAAAAAAAAGCCGTTTGGAGGAGTCAAAAGTGAAGACAATTTGTTTTCATGATTCGAAAGGCATAATGCACAAAGAGTTTGTACCATCTTGTCAAACAGCGAATGTAGTATATTATGTTGGTGTTATGAAGCGTTCTTTGACGCGTATTCTTCGTGTACGCCCTCAATATCGTGAAAATGACAGCTGGCGTTTGTGACTTGAGAATGCACCATCTCATCGTTTGACGCTTTTGACTGATTTTCTAACTACAAATGGCATTTTAACCAATAACCATTCACTTATTCTATTCAACCATTCTATTTATCCTCCGAACTACATTTGCCAATGAAAGGACAGCGTTATACCAACGTCGAAACCATTAAAATGGCGTCTACAGCGATCTTGAAGGACATCTTTAAAGATGAACTTAAAAATTCATTCGATATGTTAAACAAAACGTTGTATTGTAACCAAAGGTGACTACTTTGAATAAAATAAATGAATTGGAGCAAAATACAAAGCTTTTGTTTTTATTTCTAAAAAGTTTCATTTTCTCTGAGATAGACTGTGTAGAATGACATAAAATTAATTTTCTCCAAACAGAAAATGCTATATAAACCGAACAATACTTTTTAATTTAATATTATTTGTGTAATGAGAATGTTATTTGATTTTGAAACTTATTAACAGACATGTTTTCCAACGAAAACAACACGTCATGTGATGAAATAAAATTATTATTTTATTTACTGTAAAGTGCGAGAGTCACGTGGTTTTTAAAATTAAATCTGGAAGAGAAACAACTTGTGAAACCTTTCGAACGCTTAAGATTTAATGTTATTATCTAACAAGAAAATAAGTTATATATATATATATATATATATATATATATATATATATATATATAAAGCATATTATTATATATATATATGTATAATATGATTTATTGTTCAACAGAAAGAATTCCCATAATAGGACACATATAGTCCTTATACCAAAAAATTAACATAATTATCCAAAATAAAATAAATTATCGGTGTATATACAAATAAATTATAATTATTTCTCAACTCGTAGAAATAATAAAAAGGAATACAGCTATGTATAATATACGAGGATAGTTTGACAAGTAGTGAGAATGGAAAAGAAAAACGAATTTTTTAAATACAAAATGATTTTAATTTTTCAATATATTCTCCTAAAAGAACAATACATTCATTCCAACGGTGCTCCAATGCCTTTATGCCATCTCTAAATTGCGATTCCGGTAGGCTTGCAAAATACTCATTTACGAAGATAATAAGCTAGTCGTTAGACGAAAATTTCTTTCCACCTAGTGCCGTTTCCAATTTTGGAAAAAGGTGGAAGTCGGAAGGGGCTAGATCCGGTGAATAAGGCGCATGCGGTACTAATTGGAAATGCAACTCGTGGATTTTGGACATCGCAACTGTGCTGATATGCGAGAGAGCGTTGTCTTGGTAAAACAGAATCTTTTTCTTTGCCATTCCTGGCCGTTTAGCACGAATCTCTGCATAATATTGTCCGTTTATTGTGGCACCTTCCTGAAGGTAATCAATGAGCAAAATGCCCTTTGAATCCCAAAAAATTGATGCCATCACCTCGTTTGCCGATAAAGTGGTTTTCACTTTCTTTGAATGTGCAGAACCACGTTCTAATCATTGTTTCGACTGTTGTTTAGTTTCGGGTGTACTGTAGTGTATCCAAGTTTCATCGCAAGTAACAAATCGCCTATAAAAATCAACCGAATTCCGCTTATAAAGGTCCAAACACTCATTGGAAATGCGCAAACGAGTGAACTTTTGTTCAGTCGTAAGCAATCGCGGCACCCATCTTGCCGAAAGCGTGGAAAGGCCCAATTCTTTCGTTAAAATGTGGTGTACACGTTCTGTTGAAATGTTTACCATGTCTGCTATCTCTCTCACTTTGAGTCGTCGATCTTGCGTAATAATATTATGGATTTTTATAATAATTTCCTTAGAAGTCACGATTTTGCTCCAGAGCGCGCTTCATCAACATAGCTTGTTCTACCACGTTTAAATTCATTTACCCATCTACTTATTGTGGCGGATGAGGGAGCAGATTCACCTAATGTTTCCCGTAACTCATCTTTTATTTCGGTAGCTTTCATACTGTTAACTACGAAGTATTTAATCACCGCACGACACTCTGCTTTTTCCATTTTAACAAAACGACGTGTTGCTTCCTTTTTAATCAGCTGTCAAAAATAAACAAATCAACCGATTTATCTCAATATCGGAATGTAAACATATAAATAGGCAACCTAAATTACAGTGCATTTATTTTACCAATTAGAGCACCACCTATGTGTCATTCTCACTACTTGTCAAACTATCCTCGTACATAACAATTTAAGTTATTAATATTAGGTGATAAAGATATCAATATAGATCCAATTAGCATTCCTCATCATATAAAATGTGTTATTGGTGCTTTATATATGATATTCGTTCTCGCTCTCAGAACAACAAAATTGTTTGTTGTTCTTGTTCTATATTGTGGTACTGAAAAATTAATACGGGCAAGTAATGATGGAGTATCAACGTAATTATGTATTAACTTAAACAAGAATCTTCTACTTGCTACGGTTCTGCAATCAGTAAGAGAAATAAAACCATGAATATCCATTAACTAACAATTTGTAATCGGTATTATGTTCAGGAAAAATACCATCGATTTCGAAACATAAAAATTTAAAAAATTTCATCTGAATCATTTCCAATACAATTTGAAAGCAAACGCTATGCGGATACCAAACCACAGAAACATATTCCAGTTTAGTTCAAAGTAGGGCATAATACAATGTTTAAAGGTTTCCCGATTATTAAATGGCCTAAAACACCGTATTAAGTAGCCTAAAATTTTTGCGACAGAATTCCTAACGGAATGAGTGTATTCTGTAAACGCCAAAGCAGAATCAAACCATACCTCCAATCCCTCGTTAATGTTTGCCTTGAAATAATATTCTGATCCACAGAATATTGAAAGATGTAAGAATTTTTATTTTTCTGTAAGTCATCACTGTACACTTTTCTAGCTTTAAGAGTATTTTGTTCCACTTACACCAAGCATTAATTAAATTCGAACTTTTTTGTAAAAGTACGCAATCTGACAGAATTTACATTGTAGTAGTTTTTTTGAGCCAAAACATTGAAGTCCAAAATTTCAAGAAGGTTATTTAGGTATATAATAAATAAGAGAGGACCTAAATTTGGACCTTGTGGCACACCTAAGGAGACGGTAAAGGGATCAAATGTCAAACCATTATACTGGACACAGCAAGATCTTTTGTAAAAGTATGATGTAAATCAGGTATGGGCAACCTTTGACATCTTGTGGGCCAAATTTTAATGTGCAAATATGTTCGCGGGCTGCGTTTAAAAGTAGTGCATTTTAAAGTAGTGTTCATAATTTTTAGCGATAGATATCAGACATGAAATAATACGACGAATGTCTCGCGGGCCGGATCAAATCTTACAGCGGGCCGGTCGTTGATCACATATGATGTAAATAATGTTTTATTGTTATTGAAAATCGGTATATTCGTCTACTTAATTCCAATCATTAACAATCAACCAAGAATAATTATTGCCCGAAATTTAATATGGTACTTTTACACTTATGAATGAATAGTTAAAACTTTCATTAAAAATTATTTATTACATGAAATACATATGTGGGTAGTCTTTTAAGTTTTGCATGTAAAACTGGAATAAAACAGTAGATAGCTTTTAAAGACTACATTGTTTTTTGAAGTATTCTCCACGAAGGTTAATACACTCTTGCATGTGCTCGAACCAACTCTGAAAGCAGTTGTTCCACTTGTTTGCTAGTACAGTCAAAATTGCGTTTTTGAGGGAATCGACTGCTCCTTCTGACGACTGGAACCTTTGACCATGTAGTCCGTTCTTGATTTTCGGAAAGGTTAAGAAAGTTGGGACTTAGATCCGGACTGTACGGAGGATGGTCCAACAATTCGACATTTTGTTGCGTTAAAAATTCAGTCTCGTGTACTGTATGCGAACTTGTATTGTCTTTGTGGAGAATAATTCGTCGTTCGGGGTTGGTTTTTCGAAGTTCAGCGATGGCTTTCGGCAAACAAATGGTTGTATACCAATCGGCAGTAACAGTTCTTTGATCTCGTAGATCAATTGTTACTACATAACCTGCTTTCGAGACATATGTCGCGACCATCTTTTTGGAGATACTTCGAGGACGGATGACTTTTGTCGGTTTTTTTTCACCTTGGAAAACCCAAACACACGACTGGCGTTTATTTTCTGCTTGAGTAAATCCAAGGGTCATCACCACTGGCGATGTTGTACACGTTTTTAGAGTTTCCGTCGTTGAAGCTATCTAGAGTTTTTGACACCAATTCACCCTAGCTGTTTTCTATTCTTCGGTCAACAGATGGGTTATCCAACGGCAAAATAATTTTTTACACACAATTCCTTATGGAAAATTTTTTGAATTGAAGTCTTTAAAATCCCCAATAAACCTTCAATCTGGCAATATATCACAAGTCGATTTTCGTTAATGGTCTTACGCACAGCATCGACGTTTTCCTAAAGGGAATCTGCACTTGGGTCGCCACTAAGGCTAATTCGTCCACGTTTGAATTCTCCTTACCAACGAGAAATTGTGGACTGATGTGGTGCTTCATTGTAGAAAACAGAATCCCACTCGGCGAAGCATTCTTGTTGAGATAATTGTCTTATTATTATAAAATTATAAAAAATTATTCCGCGAAAATGTTCTCGATTTAATTCCATTTTGCCACTAACTTGTCAAATTTGACAGTACGTTGTAGCTACAATACTACACGTATCGCACTGAAACTTTGGATTTAAGTTAAGTAAAGATGGAGGTTAATTTTTAGTTTGATTAGTGGCACCCTCTATGTCCCACTAACTTAAAAGACATCTCACATACCCGCATTATTATAATGTATGCCTATGTGCTAAAAGTAATCAATAAAACAGTGCTATGACATAAAAACAATTCAAATGAATGTCGAAAAAGGAAATGAACTTTATTAAAAGAAACTACATAAAACATTTTAAAGATGAGTTATTAAAATTAATGTGTAGTATATTGTAAATATTATGGTATTCGTAGTAAGTAGAATAAAGCACATGTATTAAAACGTGCTAACATTATAATTGTTTAAGAAAATAAATGAAGTAATGGAAAAGGTCTATTAGAAAGTATTGGAAATAAAGAATTCATAAATAAAATGTCATAAGCCGTAAGAGATCATACAATTATTAACTGTTAAAAGTTAAGTTAAGAACATTGCAAAATGAACATACACTACAGGCCATAAGTGAGGGATCACTTATCATAAATAACAAAACACTTGTATTTTAGACACATCCCTTAGATTTTTACCTGTTTTGGTGAGAATAATTGAAATAACAGTTGTAAATGTAATTCTGAGAAGGATTATTCGGATTATTATTATAAATTAGATAATATATATTTGTTTCTGAAAAATATTGTAAATCCTTTTAATAGTTTTATGGCGTCTATTTAATAGAAATATTTTATATACCCCAATAAATTTAATAGGGTTTACAACGCAATATTATTATAATGGTATTAGGAATTCATAGCAAACTATTTAGCAATTTAAAAATTAGTTTTCGTGCAGCATTTGTTCGAGTAAGTTGCAATACGAGTATGAACAGACCTAAAAGTAACTAATAAAAATGCCGAAAAGATAGGAACTTAGCGCAGAAAATCGTAGTTCCATAATAACGCTACATGGTGAAAAATTTTCACTGCCGTAAATAGCCCAAAAGTTAAATTTATCTTATCACGCGGTGCAAGGAACAGTGAAACGATATTCACAAAGTGGATCATTACAACCAATAAAACGTTGCGGAAGGCCAAGGGTAACTACCAGACAAGAGGATTTGCGCCTAAAAATACTATCAAAACGAAATAGGCGCCTTACATCTCCTCAGCTTCGAGCAGAGCTGGATGAAGGCCGTCGAAAGCCGGTGTCACTGACTACTGTAAAACGACGTTTGACAAAGGCGGGACTACATGGGCGTATTGCAGTTCGAAAACCATTATTGAATTCACGAAATCGTAAGAAATGGTTACAATGGGCCCAGGACCATCAACACTGGGACATGGAAATGTGGAAGCAGGTGTTATGGACAGATTAGTCAAAGTTCTAAGTGTTTGGCAGTAATCGACGAGCTTTCGTTCGAAGACAAGTGGGTGAACGGATGTTACCCGAATGTGTAGTGCCAACTGTTAAACACGGAGGAGGATCTGTGCTTGTTTGGGTATCCTTTTCCTTTGATGGTGTCGGAGATTTGTACCGCATTGAAGGCATTTTAAATTTTTGACCTGAAGATTTTGAAGGAACATGCAATTCAGTCTGGATTAAGGTTAATTGGTGAAGGTTTTCACCTACAACAATGATCCCAAACACACTTTCCAACTTTGTAAAAACTATGTGAATCAAAAAGAGGAGGACGGGGTGCTGATAAATATGATTTGGAAACCACAATCACCCGATCTCAACCCTATCGTATTACTGTGGGATGAATTAGATAGAAACGTGAGAGAAAGCTGTCCACAATCGCAGAAACAGCTTTGGGAGCAACTTACAAGGGTGTGGAATAATTTACCAATGGATACGCTCCAGAAACTTGTATCGCGGTTGCCTAATATTTGTAAAGAAATCATTAAGCGCAGAGATGAATACTTCGACGAAAGTCGAATATGATAAGAAATTCTACAGAATATGTTGAAATTATTTTATTTTATAAGGAAAACTGTTCATTTGTCTCGTAGATATAGTTTTGTAAAAATATACGTTTTGTTTCACTAAGCGTGCATGTTTTAAAAAAATAAAATTTCATCTACTGATCCCTCAGTTATGGCCTGTACTGTAAAACAAAAATGTTATATGCAAAATAGATTTGTTAAATAGTATGAAGAAGGTTATAAAAACAAAAAGGACATAAAGGTCTTCATGTTGAAAAATTCAGACAGTATAAGTAGCAATAAAACCCAATGACACCTTAAGTAAATCTAGAAAATGCAAAACTATCAAAAACAGACATAAATAAATACATTTATATTTGTATTATAATGGTGCTTTGACATGTTGTGGGCCAAACTTCAATGTGCAAATACGTTCGCGGGCCGCATTTAAAAGTAGTGTACATAATTTTTAGCGATATACTATATATCAGACATTAAATAATACGACAATGTCTCGCGGGTCGGATCAAATCTTACAGCGGGCCGGTGGTTGCCCACATATGCTATAAAGTTTTGGATAGACCTTTGTGTGCTGGGACAAGCTTGACTGTAAAAATCATATAAAATATATACAACACCAAAATAAGAAAAATAATGTTCTATCAAAAACGCAATTTACATTGAATTTACTGTTTATGATAATCGCCTGTGATTTGAGACTTCATGTACTCGATAAGCAACCGTTTCATGTTTTCTGGAATAAAAACAATCCCAACTGGAAGCTACTGTCATACAGAGCGCTACAGAGCCATATGCCAACTATGCATAACGCCATCGAAAACATGATCAAAACTGTAGTAAAAGATAAATAACCGTGGTCATATGTCGACGAAGCATTCTAATTTCAATATTATAGTGCATGTTCTAGATCCTACTAAAATGACATTTCTCATTGCATTAACTAGCAAAAGACTAAAAAAGTGCATTGGTAAGCGTTATGAAGGTAGTGCTGAATACGATTAAAGCATTTCAACTTTTAACTGACCAACTGTTGATGCTTGTGAGCGATGGTACAGCGACAATGTGTAGTGTAGGCCGTTCTCTTAGAGACGAGTATGAAGGATTTTTACATGTAACGTGTAAAGTTCAAGCTTACACCTTGTAGCACAAAGTATTCATCAATGAGGTAGATGCATTAATTTCAAATACCAAAAGGTTGTTTTTGAAATCTTCCAGACGAATTCGAGAATTCCACATACGGTACCCCAGTATTCCTGAGCCACCAGCGACAATTCCCACTCGTGGGACAACATGGTTGAAAGCGGCTTTTTATTATTGCACGAATGTCCAACAAATAAAATCTGTGATTCTACTATTCAAACCTAACGAAGGTGCAATTAAGGAAAGCCAGAAAAAATTTGGAAATTTTTTCGTCGAAATCGATTTGAAACAAATTTGCGACTATTATATAGGTTTTTTCGACACAAGACAAAAATATCAACATTGAGTTGTCGTTGGAGTCAATGCGATGTACACTCACTGCTATGTTCTACAAGTGACATAAAAATACGTGTTGTAGAAAATTTCAAGTGTATTATAGAAGATTTCGATTTTACTAGAGTAAAACAAATCTGTGACGGTGCGTGTATGGATCCGTTATCTATTTCTGGAGAATATTTTAAGGTTTAGTTAACTCAATAGAAAAATTTTAAAACACAGAGTTGTCGTTAGTGGTGTCAATATAAATTGTAAACGATGTATATTCACTACTATATGCTACAAGTGACATAAAAAATATGTATGTTGTTGAAAAGTTTAAAAGTGTTACAAACAAAGATTTCGATTTTACTAGAGTAAGACAAATTTGTAGTGGTTATCTACTTCTAAAGACTTCTAAAGATTATTTTAATTATGCGGTCATCTTCTAAATATAAGAACATCTTTTCAGCCCAGCGTATATTGCGCTTTGAGACAAATATGGAAACTTACGTCATGCTGCAGATATTTTGTCAGTCTTATCTATTTTGCGCTACACAACAATAGCTGTGAATAATGTCTTATTTATAAAACAAAAGGTAAGTCATATAAATAACGCATGCATCGCAAGGTCGCCCGTTTGTTCGAACACTCGCCTTGTTACAATCCTGA
The DNA here is from genome assembly GCA_031893035.1 of Dermolepida albohirtum. NCBI lineage: Eukaryota > Metazoa > Arthropoda > Insecta > Coleoptera > Scarabaeidae > Dermolepida > Dermolepida albohirtum. The sequence goes on along the minus strand of JAVIWB010000828.1, from coordinate 163,286 downwards.
CCCGCGGGAAAAATATCCCAACTGTAGTTATATACAAACTAAAAATACAGGAAAACTAACGGCGTCAATTTTCTACATATAGAAAAATAAAATAAAACGACTGATTAATTAAATAAATGATTTAAAATGTCAATACGTGTGCACTTGTCACATGTTCAATATGTAGTTGGTACTATCGGTATTATGTCGATATAGTAGTGATCGTATTTATGGACTCAACAAAATCATCTTACGGATAAAGTGAACTTTCGACCGGACAAGTTAAGCTTACAAACGTTTGTTTTGACGTAAATTAAATTAATAAATAGAAATGCATAAACTTGTATAAGAAAAGGACGATACACAATATTTCGTAGGTAGAATAACTTCATATTTTCTATTTATTTATGTGTCGATTATTTATTAAAAATCTAATTTCCATGAAACGTTATGTAATTGAATTTTGCTTTGTATGTAGTTATTTTAGGAACATTAATATACATTGAAAGTAAGTTACGCATACACGTAATAATTTACCTTTAGTTATGCAAGGCTTATTTTATATGTCAGAAAGATAAAACCGTTACAATTCAAGTTTATATCTCGATGCTTTTCTAATGCTTAATATATATTTCACGGTCTGAACCATTTCATAATTTCTCTATAGTTGTTTTCTTATTCAAAAGTCATTGCCACATCGTATTTTATAGACAAGCGTATTATCAGTTTCTTAATCTGTGGCCGAAAACGTGATTTTGCGAAATCGGGACAGCATTGGCACAGGAACCGAAAATCCAATGCAGCGCAATCGAAGTTGTATTGTCCGCACAGCGCCAAAGCGGTGGCACATATCGCGGTCCCTCCGTACAACGGCATCGCCTGCATTTGCACATCGAAAGGTTATTATTTTAAAGTGTGTTAACATGGAGCAGAAGGAAGGCAAGCGTGGAGTTTCACTTTATGTTTAGTTTAGTAACTACTGCAAATATACCCACGCTAATCGTGTATTGCAACATACGACCTAGATGCAGGTCATTGCTACGTTGCGAGAACGTTCCCATTGAAATCGAAATGTAAGGTCGAACGAGCGACGACGCCGGTGGGATTCTCTGCATTCCCTCGACCAATCGGATCGCGTTTATTACGGTGCCATGTTTTCATTGGCCGAAGAGTTGAAAAAGGACCCTCGCGGCAACAGTCGACCCCACGTTTTTTTCCAGATTGTACCCCTATTTTATTATTGTTCCTAATGTCACCCTTTTACCGACACCGTAAGTAACACATCTATTTTCTCTCCCACTTTAGACTTACAGAGTCATCTATTTTTGCACAGAAATATGTCGAATTGTTATTTAAAAATACTTTTTTTTTGTATATACAGCTAAACACTTTTAAACCTAGTCACGAAAAACGTGTTAATTACTAATATTTACCTAAAAACTTATTTTCCCGATTTTGTACTATAGATGTTCATTATTATTATATTATATTGTTATAAGTATATGTATGTACATAATGAATGAATACTAAAATGAAATCTAAATACTATACAACACATATTATATAAAAATATATCAAATTCGCAGTAGGGCCAAATCTATATTTTGAACTACTAATATAAATACATTATATGATACATTATATATATATATATACGCTACCGTCCATAAGTTTAATCACACTACAGATAATTTTAGTTGCAGAAGGAAATAAAATATTTAAGTTAATATATCGAGATTTTATCCAAACTAAAATCATTTTACATACTTGCACATTATTTAACTAAAGTATTTTGCATAAACGAATGAACGCCTAATTTTCTAGTTCAAGAAATAATATTCAGGTAAGAAATATAATGAGGGTGTCATGGAGATTATCCCTTATCCGGGATTGTTTTTTGTATGCTTTATTACGTGGACGTAATAGCTAGTCTGTACCTGATATTTGTGCGCTTGTAAGGGTATATTTTATGTCTGTTACACAGTGAATACTCAGTATTCACGTTATTAATGAAGTGTCAGCAAGTGCTATCGAGTGAGCGTATTTTTTTAATTGTGTTTAAAACGTGGCGAGGAGAAAGCAACTAACTCTTGAACAAAGGGCAAGAATTATTGCTTTACACGAAACAAAGCTTTCTAATAGAGCAATCGCCCGAAAACTAAAAGCTTCTGAGTATTGTGTTCGTTATCCTATAAAGAGAATGGCAGAGACTGGCCAACTGGGGGACCGAAAACGCAGTGGACGGCCGAGGATAACTACTAAAAGAGATGAATATCTGAAATTAATGTCCTTGCGCAATCGTCGCCTTACAACCCCGGAAATAGCAGCACAATATAACGTACACCACGAAGCCACGATTCGCGTAACAACAACTAAACGCCGTTTAGCTGAAGCAGGACTTAGAGGTCGAGAAGCAGTAAAAAAAAACACGTCTGTCTGCCCAACATAAATAAAAAGGATTGGTCTGGGCGAGAACACACAGGTATTGGACTGTCGAAGAATGGAAACAAGTCTTATGGCTAAATAAATCCAAATTTGAAGTTTTTGGAAATAAACGCCGTACGTACTTTTGTTCGTCGTTGTGTCGGGGAGAAAATGTTAGATGAATGTGTGGTTAAGACATTGAAACATGGTGATGGACATGTGACGGTTTGGGGTTGCTTTGGAGGCGGGCAGATCGGATTGGTGCAAATCACAGAAAGAATGACAAAAGAAGTCTATTTAGGTATATTGCAAGAGCATGCTCTTCCGTCAGCGATGGAGCTAATGAGTCTGGAGTTTGTTTATCAGCAAGATAACGACTCCAAACACATAACAAAGATTGTGAAAAGGTTTTTCGCCGACCAAACCGAAAGAGGAATCCTTACATTAATGACATGGCCACCACAAAGTCCGGACTGCAATCCGATAGAGCTGTTATGGGCCTGTTTGGATCGTGAAGTGCGTAAAATACCTCCTACTAGAAAGACAGATTTTTGGGGTAAGTTGCGGAATGCATAGAACTATATCGATGAGTATCTCGACCGACTAGTTGAACGAATGCCACGTGTTTGTGAAGCCGTGATCGCAGCTAGGGGTGGTTACTTTGACGAAAGTAAAATTTAAGCTAACTTATTATAATATTATTTAGATTAATAATGTCAATTACTTGAATTGTCTGTTAATTTAGTATTTTATAAATAAATTTGCCATGAAAATAAACAGTTTCTTTAATATCATTGCGCAATTATAATTATCTGTAGTGCGATTAAACTTATGGACGGTAGTGTATGTACATTGGAGAATATGCAATATGAAGAATTCGCCATCTTATGTAAATATTAATTCTGAAACTTTAGTAACACACTTATAATCGAATTTGTGTAATTATTGATAAATATTATTTATTTTATTCTTAGAAATGTAACTCTGTAATATTCTAGAAGAATAGCTTCGTAAATTTGTTGTTGTATCACCAAACAAGGGTATATTTATTACTTCAATTTTCAATTGTCCAGAAGCTTGTTCAATGTTTTGTAATTTTATTTTATTATTCTTTAAAAGAATTTATATAATTAGCGTAAATAGTTTTTATTCATTATCATTAAAGTCTAATTAATTCCATTATTGATTATAGATTTCAATAGCAGTGTAATATCAATTTCTTGAGCATAAATTATAAAAACTTACTAGATCAGAAATTCCTCATATACATAAGTTCATTCATTAAAAAGCTAATCAGAAAATTAAATTGCGTTTTACATAAGAAATCAAAATACTTTATTCAACGAATATAAGTTTTTATCAGGAATATAATCATCATTATAAGTTTTGTCTCCACGAAACAGGTAAAAACGTGAGAGTTCTTTTAATAAACATGATTAATATTATGTTCGCTAGATGGCAGCATCGTATTTTCAGAACGCTCGTGATGCTATCTCGCAACGGACAGGTTTACGAATTCAACATATGCGTTAGATAAACAGCGTATTATTATTCGTTTTCTTCCATTGCATAGAATTGAATCATATCGAAATGCATCATTAACTGAGTAAGATGTCTCACTGAAATGTTTTTGAGAAGCGGTGGTATAAAAGGTTCATCACTTTTTTGCAAACTGATGATCGACTTCCTGTACTACTTACGACTGATCGCGCTGTATAATTACAGAACCAGAAAACATGGTTATTGTAACTATAAACTGACTTGAAATGACACCCCGCAATGTTAGGGTTGTACGAGGGTAGCCGTTTATTTTTCGGGAACTGGCAGCACTGTTACTGTTGCCTCCGATTTAATGATTGCATTCTGAAGTTTGTCATTTTTAACAATATATTTACCTTGAGAGTTTTATTATCCGGTCGCTATTTCTATTGTCGACAGTAACTTGAAAATTTTATGTCAGCGAAAAAATGGAATTAACTCGCAAACATTTTCGTGTAATTATTTTTCATAACTTTCGGGGTGGATTATCTCAACAAGAATGCGTCGACGAGCTGAATTCTTTATGTGGTGATGAAGCACCATCGGAAACTAGAGTATATCGTTAGTATAGTGAATTCAAACTTGGGCGGCGTTCTTTGGACGATGAATTTCGTGAAGGTCGGCCCACAAATGTTGTTGTGTCGGAAAACATTAATGCAGTGTCTGAATTGATAATACAAGACCATCATGTGACATACCGTGAGATCGAGGCATCTCTTGGAGCGTGCATAAGATCCTGCATGAATATTTAGCCGTTAAGAAGCTATGTTCACGTCGGCACCACATAATTTGACAATTGCTCAAAAAAGGACTCGCGTCGATTGGTGCCAAGAAATGCACAAGAAATACAATGCCGATGCTTCAAAGAACATTTATAAAGCCGTCGTAGCTGACGAATCTTGGACCTATACGTATGAGCCCGTTCGTAAACAGCAGTCGACTGTGTGGGTATTCCAAGATGAGCCAAAACCAACAAAAGTTGTTCGCGTTCGAAGCATATCAAAACAAATGGTCGCCTGTTTTTTCGTACCTTTACAGAATTGTAGAACGGTCAATTTCGAATGGTACACAGCTATTTGTTTGCCAAAAGTTTTCGAAGAAATAGGGAAAACAAACCGAAAACGACAGATCATTCTCCACCATGACAATACGAGCTCTCACAGGTCGGTTCAAACAATTGAATATTTTGACCGGGCAAAACATTGAATTGATGAGCCGTCCGCCGTACAGCAGTGATCTAGCACTCTGTGATTTCTTTTTGTTCAAGAATAAACTTCGTGGTCAACGGTTATCTAAGCCGGAAGAGGTAGTTGAAGCATTTAGAATTTATATTTTGGAGATACCGCATTCACAGTGGCAGCAATGCTTTTCGGATTTATTTAAACGATTGCAAAAGTGCACTGATTTCCAATGAGAATATTGTGAAAAGCAATAAAACTATTTTCGATAATAAAAAAATATGCTATACCCGAAATATAAACGCCTGCCCTCGTACATACATATATGGCATTTCACAAAAACCTGGAAAGAAAAAATTTCTGCTGCTTATCATCACATGCCGCAATGTGTCAAGCAATGCTAACTTTGATAATAGCACAAATGATATTCCATCAGTTACCATCGTGAATAAGAGGTAGATTAAATCTTTTATCTGGAAACCAAATAGCAATCAATGAAATAAAAGTACATCAACTTACTCCGGTAGCCAAGATATCTTAAGTTAATTTCAATGCTAACATGATTTCGGAACAATTTGTTCATAATTTTGCTAGACGTAGTACAGCAATAATTGTTATCTGAAGATATTTTGTTTGCTTCTTCCAATATTTGCAAGAAAACTAACCGGAAAAGACAGCAATTGCATTTACAACGGATCGTTCGACGGTCAATTTTAAAGTGGTTTCTCACGTATCTCACTTATTTGTGAGACTATTGGTAAGCATCTTCAAATCATAATCAAAATAACTATGCGAATTTCTAATATATGCATCAACATTCAAGTTAGAAAAAGTAGTATTCCGATATAATATACAGAAATAACATAAATTAATTTTAACACATCTTTCATACACAAAACTATGTAGAAATCTATACGTGGGCGATGCAAATAAATATTCTAAATGACATTCTTATGTTCCCACGTTAACTAATAAATGGAAGACTGCTATATTCATATATACACATTTAACAAATTTAAATAAATACAGTCATATACAATTGTATATTATAATCATTATATTAGTTCCTTTCTGTCTATTCGTGGTTCGAAAAAGTGTTTTCTTAATCTGTGAAAGTATATAATCGCTAAAGCCCAGATCGTGAAGTAAAAGGCGGGTATACAGCAGGATACGCAAATGAAAATACAATGAGTTCAATGACGATGTGCATGCTATTAAAATAGTCTACTATATACGACTAATAATAATTTTGCTCACATCTAAATAAAAATAACGCTTGTCTATACATATATACATGAAAATTCGAATATTATGTAAATCTGCACTCTTATGTTTATGCACTTAATGAAAAAATTTGCAATATTTCTTAATTTTTAAATACACGCTCATACATTTTCTCGTCCGACTAGCACTAAGGCAAACCATGTAAATAGCAATATTATTTGATGATTAATACTGAACTGTGCTTGCTAAGATTAATTGTATAGTGTTCTTGTTTTTCTTTTTTTCTGCAATAATTCTGTTCACGATAATTGAAAGGAGGTATAAAGTTATTCTTTTATACAAGGTTTTCTAATAAGAGTGATATGATTTCCTTAAAAAAAACACACTTATTGTTAAGAAAATTCAAAAGTTTTTTATTTAATATGAAGTACAATCGATACAATTAAGTTATAAATAAAACGTCATTCAAATGGCCTCCACGACTTCTTCTGCAGGAACGAATTCGATGAACCCAATTTTCGAGCACTTTTTCCGCTATATCTAGTCGTATGTCATGAATGGCACGTTCAATATTGACTTGTAAAGCTTGAAGAGAGTCTGGTTTATTTCGATAGACCAATGACTTCAAATAACTCCACAAGAAATAGTCTAATGGTGTTAAATCACAACTTCTTGGAGGCCATTCAATATCACAATTTCTTGAAATAATCGAATCTCCAAACTTTTCTCGCAATAATTCTACTGTTGTATTTGCTGTGTGACACGTAGCCCCGTCTTGTTGGAACCAAATGTTGTCAAGATCAACTTCTTCCAATGTCGGCCATAAAAAGTTGGTTATCATCAATCTATACCGCTCTCCATTAACAGTAACGGTGTTACCAGCTTCATTTTGAAAGAAGTACGGACCGATGATTCCACCATACCAAAAACCACACCAAATTGTCAATTTAGGTGAATGTAATGGTTTTTCATAACTAATTTGTGGATTTTCTTCGCACCAGAATCGACAGTTTTGTTTATTTACCACACCAGTCAGATGAAAGTGAGCCTCACCAGAGAAGATGATTTTCTTAAAAAAATCGTTATCGTTTTCAAGCTGCTCCAAGGCAAAATCAGCAAATTCACGACGTTTACGGTGGTCCAATGGCTTTAGTTCTTGGGTGAGAACAATTTTATAGAGATGCAAACCCAAATCCTTTCTCAAAATCCGCCAGGTTGTGATTTGAGACAGTCGAAATTGTTGAGAACGTCTTGGAATCGACAAATTACGGTCTTCAGTAACACTTGCCTGAAAGGCAGCAATATTTGCATTACTTCGAGCGGTTCTTTGTCTTATTGGTACTTGAAAATTATGTATAGAAAATGTAACCTCAAAATTTTTAACAATTCGACGAATAGCGAGCACACTTGGACGATTATTATGACCATAAAATGGCAAAAGCGCACGAAAAGTTGCAATTGGAGAACGATTATTTTGAAAATAAAACTGAATAATTTGTAAACGTTGTTCTTGCGTATATCTCTCCATGATGAAATTGTAAACACTACTGAATACAATGAAAAACAAATGACAGATCATGACATATTACAAATGGCCAAAATGTCACTTCAAAATCATATCATCTCTATTGGAAAACCTTATATAATTGCAATGGTTTTCTAACAGTAAGTTCATGTGCCGCCTCTTTTGTAAATTTATTCCAGTTTCTAATAATTTTTAGAGAGCGAACTTAAAATATGTTATTTAGAGTAACCCAACTATCACATTTAGCACCCCTTCTTATCTACTGTGCGGACAACGGCCAATAAGAACAGCATTGCATTGGCCAATGAGAACGCAAAAAGTGTTCAAACACATTAATAGACATAGCCGGCGCATTTAAACGTTAGATGTAAATATAAATATGTAGGTATTTATGTATATATTTAGTTAAAAAGTATTTGTTATTGACAGCATAAAACAATTGTGTACTATAATCACCAGGAGAGATAGCGAGTGGTGAGATTGTGCGTAGACGCTTTTAGAAATGTACATGTCCTGTGTAGTCTGTGTCACCTATGGTGTCTTGAAACTTAATGTTAAACTTATTGCAAGACCCTGCACCACTTATAACGCTGCACGAACTTAGTCCTACCGGTTGCCAACTCTTCTGGCATGTACTGTATTTTATTAATAATTTTACATTTCGTTTATTACATAATATTATATTTGGTTGTCAAGGCGAAGAATGAAGATGACTGTCGATATTAACTACCAAACCTTTTTCGATGTTGTTTTTCGCCAAATTAGTTAATATATCCATGAACATTGGAAAGTTTCTCTCGATATCCTAACACATACAAATTTCCAAAATTAATTTCAATAAAATTCAATTTTCACGACTTTTAATGCTGCGCAAACTCATTCTCGCAGATTGCCAACTCTTCTGGCGTATTTTATTAATAATTTTACATCTCGTTTATTACATAATATTAGGTTGTCAAGGCGAAGGAAGCAGATGACTCGATATTAACTACCAAAACTTTTTCGATGTTGTTTTCCACGAAATCAGTTAATATATCCTTCAACATTGGAAAGTTTCTGTCCACATCCCTCTATATACTAATTTCCATAGATAATTTCAATAAAATTCAATTTTGGCTGAACATTTTGAAGTTCTTTGCATTCAGTAATGCCACGATCGTCGTTTATATTATAATATTGAACAAAATTCTGTAAGGTGTTAAAATTTTGAGAATGAAATTCATATGCGTTTATCTATGACACCCATCTTGTAATTATAGGAACGAATTTCTATTAAATGAAGCTAGAATCATCTCTTTGATACTTTAGGCTTAATAGATGTTCCTGTGTTCTAATTTTGAATGTTCTCTCTGATTGACCAATATATCTTAAATTTTATTTCTTTCCTAGTAAGAAGTACCAATTGGAAAAAAATCGTTCTAAGACAATTATATTTATGGAAAAGCAAAAATACAATGTTTAAACGAGAAAAGCTTGTAAAAGCAATTTTTCAAGTAGCTCTAAAATGTAACTGAGGTTCATTTTATAGACGAAAAGAGGGATGCCTTCTTGCACCTATTAGTTGTCGAGTAGTTGTAGTTCTTCATAAAAACGGTCCCATTTCTTGTGTCCTCAACTTTAGCTTAAGTCTTGTTTGTCGTTATTCCTTTGTAATTTAAGATTTCTTCCAGCATCGCGTTTCTTTATTTTACCCCGTCAGCTTACTATACGACCTTTTATACGAGGGAGCGTTTTTATATTCGCGGAATGAGCGGGTTGTAGAGGGGTGAGTAGGCGCATTGGGGGCGTGGCCTGTGCAGCGACTCATGATTAGTATAAATACGAAGTTTCATTGGTATTAGACAGTTAGTCTTTGAGCTATCGTCAACCAAGTAACATAATCAGGAGTGAAAAGTGAAATATGGAAAAAATCGAATATCGTGCCATTATAAAGTTCCTTACCAGGCAAGGAAAATCAGTCGCGACCATAATGAATGAGATGTCATTGGTTTACGGCGACTCTTGTCCAGGAAAAACCATGGTGTACAAGTGGCATAGTTTATTTAAACAAGGAAGGGAATCCCTTGAAGACGACCCGAGGCCGGGCAGGAGCATTGAGGTGACCACGCCAGCACTTATCCAAAAAGTTGAACAAATTGTACTCGAAGATGCTCGACTAAAGAAGAAACAACTCGCAGAAATGGTTGCAGTATCCGATACAACAATTTTTAAAATCCTACACGATCATCTGGGCATGTCTAAGGTCAGCGCAAGATGGGTGCCGAGAATGCTCACGCCGCCGCAAAAACAACAGCGCGTAGAGTGTTCGCGTGCATTTTTTGACCTCTGTAATGAAGACAAGGATGGTGTATTGAGTGGAATTGTTACTGGAGACGAAACTTGGGTTCATCATTATGAACCTGAGTCCAAACAAGACTCCATGCAGTGGCATAAAAGGGCACAGCACCTCCCAAGAAATTTAAAGTGTCACAATCAGCTGGGAAACTCATGGCAACGGTATTTTGGGACTCGGAAGGAATATTGTTGATTGATTATAAAGATAAAGGTGTTTCTATAACCGGAGAATATTACGCTTCAATATTAGAGCGACTACAAGAAGCCATTAAAGAGAAAAGACGGGGAAAATTGACAAAAGGTGTTCTGCTTTTGCACGATAACGCGCCCGTCCACAAGAGCCGCGTTGCGTTAGCTGCCCTGCATAAGGTGGGCTTCGAAATTGTGAATCACCCACCCTACAGCCCAGACCTGGCCCCGAGTGATTATTACCTGTTTCCGAAAATGAAAAAAGAGCTGCGGGGTAAAAAATTTACTGCCGATGATGAAGTCAAGGAGGCAGTTTCGGCGTATTTTGCAGATAAAGAGAAATAATTTTTTTATGAGGGTATAAATAAGTTAATTGAAAGATGTGAAAAATGTATCCGTGTTGCAGATGAATATATTGAAAAAGAAAAATAATTTGGTTTTTTTATTTCCACCCCTTGTCCCCCTTTCCGCGAATATAAAAACGCTCCCTCGTAAATAGTTACTCTTAATTTTTGTCGGAGGACCGAACCAATCATGTTGTCTTTCAACAATTATGTTGAGAATCGATTCTACTATAACTTAGATAGTTATTTCTGCATTTCTCAATAAAGTCTCGATACTTCTTCAATTCTTCTTTTTAATACCTTTTTTTATAGATTTCAGCTTTTGGTGTGTCCATATTGTTATATGTATTCAGACATATATACCACACATACGACTAGTGCTAAGAAGTTAACATTAAAACCTATATTCGCCTTTATTTGTTTCTAAAGCGTAAAACCCTTAGCGAGGATTTCTGACATAATCCTTTGGGTTTGAGAATGGTACAATACATCATCAAATTATGCGCCAAGTGTGACGTCACAAGCAATACCATAGCAAATGGCGCACCATTGGCGTGCTGTTATAAAAGCGATAGAAACACTATACAACTTCTCACGACAAAGGCGTAAATAATATATCGGAATGATTTTGGGAATATTGGTGAGTCAAAGCGCCATTGTTCGTGGCTTAGCAACAGAGGGACGTTTACTAAAACTAGTTCATTGCGCACGTGTCGTAATGTACTATTCTCTAACCGAAAGGAGTACAATAGCTGTATAACACAGATTTAAAACAGTAAAAAAGGGGCAGCTAAATATATAATACACAATATATAATATATAATTCATAATATATAATTCATAATATATAAAGAAATATCTGACAAAATTAGTATTCGAACAAGTGTCGTAGAACGATTGAAGTGACGCCTCTGGAAGTCTCTTTATCTAGTAATGGATCATCATTTATGTCACGTCCACTCTCTTATAATTACTTACCAGTAATTTCTAAGAAGAAATTCGTTAACTTTTTTGTAAAACATGATATAACACTTTATTATTGATTTTATAATAATATTATAGCAGCGATGAAATTATTATTATTATTATTATTATTATTATATATTTGAATATTCGGGCACTTTGCCTATTTTCCTTTATTCTTTCTTAATTATTTCTTTCTTTTCAGGTACTTTCCAAAGAACAACTCATTGAAGCAGGCATAATGTACGTATATATTCCGTTTATTAACAAAAGATCAATTATTTTTAAAATTTTATTATATGTATATAAATCGTATTATACTGAACGATGAAAGAAGGTAGTATGTCGAACTGTATTTGACGTTAGTCATTTATCATATTTACAAAAGAATAGGATAAATACGCTTGATGAATGTGGGAATAATTCGAAGATTAATACTTACATTAAGGCTCTGTAGAAAGCGAAATATTTTTTCCACAACTCAGAATGCTTTTTTTGTTATGTACAATAAGTTTTAAGATAGGGATTGATCTTGGAAAAATAATGAGGTACATATATTAAACAGTGACGGAAAAATTTACTTTTTTGTATTGATTAGATTTATAACATTATTTTTAAAAAAGTTAGGTACTTTTTTAAACGATTGAAAGAATACGATGACTACTCTAAAAAGTAAAGCCGTTGAAACTTTCGCGTTAGTTTAATAGTAGAAAATAAAGAAAATTTTAATTGGAAGATTTGTAAATCTTCAAAGGTTAGGATTGGAAAAAACGAAATCATCTTTAGATATTCGCGATGGATAAATCAACAGTTAGTTTAGCAGTTACTACTACATTAATTTACCAGGTATACCGGAAAGTCATTACCGGTTTTTCTAACAGATGTCGCTAGACTTAAGTATGCAATCTTATGATTTAACATATGTCATTTTATTCTAGTGATATCAAGCTTTAAAGCCATACATGTTATATTTTGCGAAAGTAACACTAGTCATAGATTTATACCACTTTGAAAATGTCGAGTTTTGCCTGAAAAAGTGCATTTGTGGCAAAGCTGCTGAAAGTCATCGTCTGGTGGTAGAAACTTAGGGTGAGCATGCTCCAACTACAAAAACATGTGAGGCGTGGTTTCGACAATTCAAAAGTGATGATTTCGATGTGCGAGATAAAGAACGTTCTGGTAGATCGAAAAAGTTTGAAGATGCGAAACTATATGAGTTATTGGATGAAGACCCAACTCGAACTCAAAAACAAATAGCAGAAGCGTTAAATATGGCTCAAAAAACGATTTACGAGCAATGGGAAAAATCCAAAAGATGGGAAAATGGGTGCCATATCAATTAAATGACAAATGGAAAATCGAAAAATCGTCTGGGAAATGCTGCTTCAAAGGTATGATCGGAAGTCATTTCTGCATCGAATAGTGACGGGTGATGAAAAATGGATTTATTTCGAAAACACTAAGCGCAAAAAATCATGGTTTTTACCTTGCGAAGCCGGCCCATCGACTTCAAGACCAAATCGTTTTAGTGGCAAGACAATGCTCTATATTTGGTGGGACCAGAGTGGCGTGGTGTATTACGAACTGTTGAAACCTGGTGAAACATTCAATACCGATCGCTACTGACAACATATTATTAATTTGAACCATGCATTTAAAGAAAAACATCCAGAATGGGCCCGAAGGCACGGTAAAGTGATTTTTACAACACGATAACGCGCCATTTCATACAGCAAAACCGGTCAAGGAAGCGTTCCTTGGATTGGACATAATATCGCACCCGCCGTACTCTCCAGACCCTGCCTCATTCGACCAATAACTTTTCGCATCAATGGGACACGCGCTTGCAGAACAGCATTTCGCCAATTTCGAAGAAGTTAGAAAATGGCCCGATGAATGGTTTTGCTCAAAGGACAAACAGTTTTTTTTTGGATGGTATCCATAAATTGCCTGAAAGATGGACAAGATGTGTAGAATCAAATGGCTAATACTTTGAATAAATAAATTTTTCCATTTTCTTGAAAATTATGTAGTTTTTTTACGAAAAATCCGGTAATGACTTTCCAGTACACTTGGTATAGTTTAAAATCATTTTTAGTATTGACATTTTCTGTATTTAATTGCAAAATCAATATATTTAAACACTCTCTCGTTTTGTAGGTAATTTCAAAACCGGTAAATAAATTTATCTAAAATTCTTGATATTAGCAACATTTCCAATTATTTATTGAAAACTATATTCAATACTTTTCTGAAAAATTAACGGTTTCAAGAAGAAATTTTACGCAATAAATTTTCCAATAAGATTGTATTCAATATTTATTTTATTTTGGCAAAAAAAATATTCTCGGCTACACATGTAAATGTTGAAAAAATTAATTATGAACAGTTTTATTCTCGTTTTTAGAAGAACGCAAAATTATCTCTTTACTTAATATTTCTATACGAAAAACTATACTTGAAAAGATGTTACTTATTCATTATAAACGTCTGTTTATATAACTAAGCATGCTTTACACAAATTTATGAATTTTATATTATAAGTAAAGAAAACCTATACGCGTAAGAGTAGCCGTCCGAACAGCAATGAATAAAAAATAATGAATTACTCAGAATTGATACCGTAGTTATAAAATAATTCGATACAATAGTTTGGAATGTGTTTGGAAAACATTCCATACTTTTGTGTTCATTGTGAATATTCAAATGCTGAGAATAAGAGAAATATTATTACCGGAAATTGATTGTTACTTTTTAGAGAAAGAAATTTGACAAACGATCCGCAGGAATGCTGTTAAAAACATTTTAGCGAAATTCGAAATATAAAATAGCTCGCAGAGCGGATCGTCTAAAAATTATGTCAAATAAATAGAAGTAAAATACAAAAATAAGTGCCAGGGAGATGTGCCAGATATATGAAGAATTAAAAGATGGTAGAAGAAAAACATGAACATCGAAACAGAGAAATGTCATAAATAACGAAAATTGCTTAATAAAAAGTACCAAACAGTTGATTGTTGAGGTCGTTACTTTGTGAATTTCCATTACACTAAGGAATAAATAAAACACTGTCTAAATTTCACACTATATAATACAAAGTGTACTAGGAAAGTTCTGCAATATGACGCAAGAATGAATCGTAGGAAGCTGTTTATTGCTGCATTTTAAAACATGTTCATACGTGCATAGTAGCCGCCATGCCATGTCGATGGGCTCAGTTATTCATTCGCAGTGAAAGTGTAAAGTGCTTGCGATGGCATCGTGGTCACGAAATGAGATAAGGGCAGTTTTGCGCTATAATTTCGTGCGTGGTTTAAACATACACCAGTGCTTCAAAGAAATGACGCTTGCACTAGGTGATGTTTGTCCACTTCGCACAACGATATTCAGGAGCTATAGAGAATTCCAAAGGGGAAATTTAACTGTGGGGGATGCTGAGAGGCTGGGAAGAACTGCTTGACGAGGACAGGCGGGTGACCTACCAACAGATAGAGAGGTACTTCAAGCCTAAATGCACGAGCAATTGGTTCGATTCTGCATGACCATTTGCACGTGAAGAAACTTTGTTCTCTCTGGGTGCCTCATCGACTGAAGAACAGATGACACGACGTGTGACTTGGTGCCGGGAGATGCTAAAAAAGTTTAATAAGGGACAATCTCGGTATGTGAACAACATCGTGACAGGTGACGGGACTTGGCTGTACTATTACGATGTGCCAACCAAAGCTCAAAACAAAGTTTGGGTCTTTGATAATGAGGACACACCCATAGTTGTCAGAAAATCCCGATCTGTAAAGAAGAAAATGATAGCTGTATTTTTCAAATCGAGTGGAATTGTGGAACGCGTAGTTTTGGACACACAGACGATAGTCACAGCTAAATGATATACGGAACAGTGCCTGTCTAAAGTCAATGGATCTGTGAAGAACCTGCGGCCAAAGTCAAGAATGGACACCTGGTTCCTCCATCACGATAATGCTCCAGCACACTGCGCCAAAGCCTGCACCGAATATTTTACCACGACAGGATTGGAACTTCTCGAGCACCCTCCCTACAGTCCAGATCTTGCTCCCTGCGACTTTGCACTGTTCCTGCATGTGAAAATGAAACTAAAAGGGAGGCGGTTTTCCAGTGATGAGGACCTTCTGCGGGCTTGGGACAACGAGTGTAGTGTGCTTTACTCCCTAGTGAAACTTGGCAGAACTAGTTTAAAGATTGGTTTCGGAGGATGGAGAGGTGTATTGAGTGTAGAGGAAATTACTTTGAAAAAATTAAATAAACAAAGCTGTATTGCAAAACTTTCTTAGTAACCTTTGTATATTTACTGCGATTAGAGGTGGAGGTAAAATACAGATACAGGATTATTTATCGGTAAAAGACTTATATCCGGAATGTCGAAAAATATAATTAACAGGAAAACATTAAGAACGAATGAAATTATTAGATACAATTAGAATAAGAGATTAAGAAATAAGATAAATTTAAAAGGGGTGAATTGTTTAAATCTAATTAATTATTAAGAAGTGTAACAGAATTGATTTTATTACATTTATTAATCTCCAAGCATTCCAAGAAATTTAGTTTCATACCTTTGTCTTTATTTATGTTATGGTTCGCTTCTATTAAATGTTTGCTGAAGTTAGAATCATCTCTTTGGTACTATAGGCTCTGTAGATGTTCGTAGAAGTTAGTAAAAAGTACGAATTGGAAAAGAATCGTTCTAGATCAATTATATTTATGAAAATCTGAAATTATAATGTTTTAACGAGTTTATAGAAGAGCTTGTAAAAGTAATTTTTCACGTAGCCCTAAAATGTAACTGAGGTCGATTTTATATACGAAATGAGGAATGCCCTTTTGTACTGTTTAGTTGTTGAGATAGTAGTTCTTCATAAAAAACGTCCCATTTCTTTTGTCCTCAAGTTAAGCTTAAATCTTGTTCGTCGCCATTTCTTAGAATTTAGGAATTCTTCCAGTATCGCTTTTCTTTATTTTGCCTCGTTTACTTTGTTCTACCATCTCTTGTAAATAGTTATTCTTCATTTTTGTCGGAGGATTGAACCAGTCATGTTGTTTTTCAACAATTATGTTGAGCATCTGTAAGTTTAATACTTATTTCTGCATTTCTAGATGGAATACTTCTTCAATTCTTCTTGTTAACACCTTTTTTATGATTTTTAGCCATTGGTTTGTTCATATTTTTATATGTATTCATACATATATACCACATATAAGACTAGTGCTGAGAAATTAAACATCAAAACCTATTGTCTTCTATTAGTCTTTTTCCAACAAGGTAATAATCTAAAGCACTGTATCTGAATAGTTAGGTAGCGGATATTACACAATTACATTATTATAGACTTCATTCATTAGACATTACATTTACGTACTCCCAAAAATACTCTGTAATAGTATTTTTGGGATTACGTAAAAAGAACATAATTTCTTTAATAAAGAAAACTAAATGTAAGAACTGTAAATTGTGCCTGTGTTATATGTTTATAAAAATTTATGATGCATAAGTAAACCCTTAAATTTTCAAATGCACCTCTACTGTATAAAAATATTAGGTGGGTGGAGATTTTCTTAGTCAATTGCATACCTGAAATTTTTACTTTCGTAGATCCAGAACTAACCTTATCGTTCCTACTAAAATATTACTCTAATTGTTGTTATTTAATTGTAAAGCTCTGGAAAATGTTTAAATACAGTATCTAAATGCAGGATATTATTTGTTAGTACTCAATTTTATGCGAATGCCGAGCAAGGAATGCGCAGACGGTTATTTAAATGATACCGAAGCCTACGTAAAATTCATGCATGTCTCTTAGGAAGGAATTCTTAGAATATAATAGCTTCTACAGAATTAATAAAAATATAATAAATCCCTACATCTGCTTCATTAATGATTTATTATATATTCTGTAATGAAAACAATAAAATTTATAAAAACCCTTTTCTATTTTGAAATTTAATGTGCCTAAGAAAAAATCCAAACAAATTAGCATTTGTATGTATCGTATATTTGTATATATCGTACCGATTAATATAGCTTTCGTAAATGTATAATAAAGTATATTTTTATTGGTTTATTAACTTCTGTTTTATTAGCGAAGACGGAGCGGAGTCACCGAAACAATTTAAGATCGTTTTATTATCGGTTTCTGTATTGTCTCTTATCCAATACACATCCGTATTTTAATGTTATATTGCCATACATTTTTACTCTATCTACCACACCTGCGCTGAATATACATATATATACCGTGAATATATTTTATAATGCAACATGCACATACATACACTAGTTGCTAAAGTAACGTAATAATGAAATGACAGCAATGTATTTTAGCGTGTATTTTATTTTGCAACATAGGATGTCAAACTAAGTTACTCTATTTTTGAGGTATGTATAGTGTAGAAGAAAAACTGTTATTAGTGAACTGGTATAACTCGAATATGAGTTTGAGGAGAGTAGCAGATTTGTTTCAAATTACATATCCTGACCGTCCAAGACCGAGTCCAACTACAATAAGTAGGTTAGTACAGAAGTATAAAAATAATGGATGCATCGTTCCTAATCATAAAAAAAAGAATAGGCCAAGATATGTTATTACTGACGCCAAAAGAGATGAAATTCTACAAACAATCGAAAATAATAATATGCTCTCCACAAGAGCTTTAGCACAAACTACAAATGTAAGCAAATCTTCCGTGCATAAACTACTAAAACGAGAACATTTTAAGTCGTATCATTTTCAAAACCATCAGGAACTAATTGCGAATAATGCAGAAAGAAGAAGTAACTTTCGTGAAATCATGCTGGATAAGCTTCATAATGATGATACTTTACTACGCAGAATTTGCGTTACAGATGAAGTAACATTTTATGTAAATGGTGAAGTAAATTCACAGAACTGCCGCTACTGGAGTAGACAAAATTTGCATAGATATCATATCACAAGGACTCAGCGGCCACAGAAAGTCAATGTTTGGACTAGATTGATTGGACACCATATTGTAGGACCGTTTTTTATTGAGGGTACTCTTACAGGAGAAAAATATTTAGAATTGCTTGAGTACAGAGTTATGCCAGCCCTCCACACTTTAAATATTGATGGTGAGATTTGGTACTAGCATGATGGCGCGCCGGCACATAATTCTCATATGGTTAGAACATTTTTCAACCAAAGATTTCCAAACCGTTGGATAGGCCGTGGAGGAGAAGTAGAATGGTCCGCAAGGTCACCAGACCTGTCTCTAAACGATTTCTTTCTTTGGTCATGTATCAGAAATAAAGTTTTTCATGGAGAACCTCTAAACAATATTGACCAATTAAAAAATAGAATACGAGTTGCTGCAAGAGAAATAACTCCAGAGCAGATACAAAATACAATAAATGAATTCTACAATCGCTTAGGATACTGTCTGGCCGTCAATGGTGACATTTTTGAAAATTTGTTAAATTAGTTTTTAAATTTTGTTCAACTACTGTATTTCACATCCTATGTTGCAAAATAAAATACACGCTAAAATACATTGCTGTCATTTCATTATTACGTTATGTATGTATGTGCATGTTGCATTATAAAATATATTCACGGTATATATTTATGTATTACAGCACTTCAGATCTAGTGGCCTTTGATTTTTGATTTTTTTGCTTTTTTTCACCATTTTTAGCTCCCTTGGATCTTTCTTAACTTCTAGTTTTGTTTCTCTTATACAATTAAAAATTCTTTTAACCTGTGTGTAGTCAGGGTTCTATGGGTTCCAACCATTTGGATCGTTACATTCTCATTACTTAGATAATCGTCTATTTAAATCTCTCCATAAATTTTCCTTAAAATTGAATTTATTTTCATCTTTTCTGTTCACTACTGATATTTTGTAAGACTAAGTAATCGCGAGCCCTAATACCATTACAATTTTAGATATTATTTTTTGTTCTTAAAATTTTTGTTGATATTCTTGCAGCTTTGCTTTCCTTGACTAACGTAAATAGTACCACAGCACTGCGGATACCACGGATTGAATGAATAACCCATAAACTTTCTTAAATAAATAATCGATTAATTGAAGATACAAGTGAAAGTGAAATTTTCAAGTATTTGAAACCAGTTCAGTCTTTGAAAGTAATTAAATGTGTGCAAAATATTATGAAGATTTATATATTAAAAAAAGTTGATAGTGGAGTGGTCGTCCGCGTTCAGCTCACTTATCAATAACGGTTAAAACTGTATACGAGTAGCAGATTCGGCGAAGTCTGTTCAGATATTAGAGATTTATGGCTAAGGAATTATTTTAACCTAATCCATGTAGCGTGTTAACAAAAACGATTTAAATGGTGTATATGAAAGCTCGTTGACACTTTAAGCGTCATTTTCTTATCAAGAAATTTAAAGAATTTGGAATTGAACAGTAGCAAAGAAATACTCTTTCAGTAGATAAGAAAATTCAATAGAAGTAGTTCGTTCTTCTTAAAAAGCGATGAATAGAGTTCCGGAAAAAATAATATATATGGTTTGATGGTGTAGATTAAAATTTAACCCAAACATAGTACTAACTAACACTATTTAAAAGTTAAGAATAAGTTTTCCAACAAAATTTGACTTCAGCTCATAGAATCAGAAGTATACCAGAATAGTTAGGAAGTAATGTACTGGAGTTTATTGTGGTCGAAAATTAATTTTCGCGCAACCCATATTTAAACTTATTTACCATCAACTATGAACCTACTTAGAGAGCATGGCCCAAAATCAGACATTTTTACACAACCAAAAGTATATGATGCAAAAACAAAATCACTAATGTATCAAAGCGGTTTGTTTACCATATGTCTTAGCTTTGTTCATGATGTTTTGGTCACAATCGACCAGCACTTACTACTTGAGCCATCTCTTGAAAAACAGCGAGAACTTAGTTGCGCACCTAATAGTATGGACAATTGCAAGTGCTGGGGAATCTAATTGCATTGATAAAAATTGTAGGTGATCCCTAATTTATCTACTGTCTCTTGAAGTGTTTATGGATGGGTGTTACCAGGTGTACTGGAAAGTCATTACCGGTTTCTTCGTAAAAAAACTACATAATCTTCAAGAAAATGGAAAAATTTATTTATTCAAAGTATTGGCCATTTGATTCTACACATTTTGCCCATCTTTCAGGCAATTTATGGATGTCATCCCAAAAAAACTGTTCTTTGCGCAAAACCATTCGCGAGCAATTTTTTAACGCCTTCTAAATTGACGAAGTGCTGATTTGGGCTTGGAGTCACTGACCGGCTCCGCCAAGTGATAACCATGATTTTTTGCGCTTAGTGTTTTCGAAATTCATTTTTCAATACCCGTTACTATTCGATGCAGAAATGACTCCCGATCATACATTCGAAGCAGCATTTTACAGACGACTTTTCGTTTATCCATTTGCTCGTTATTCAATTGATGTTACACCTATTTTCCCATCTTTTGCATCCATTGCCCGTAATCGGACGCTAATCGTTTCTTGGGCCATATTTAACGCTTCTGCCAATTGTTTTTGAGTTTGGGTTCGGTTTGCAAACAATAACTCCCACACTTTCACATCTTCAAACTTTTTTGGTGTTGCAGAACGTTCTTTGTCTTGCGCATCGAAATCACCACTTTTTAATTGTCGAAACCACGCCTCACATGTTTTTCTGGTTAGAGCATGCTCATCATAAGTTTCTACCAGCAAACGATAACTTTCGGCTTTTTTCTTTTAATTAAATAAGAAAAGTAATGTGTGCCGTAAATGTACTTTTTCAGGCACGAAACTCGATATTTTCAAAGAGGTTGTGTTATTATATTATCGGCTGTGCATCCTTTGTAGGTTTGTAGCCGCTCCTTATGGAGCTCTAAAAACTCATTTTCTGTGGTGAGTTACTCCACGTTCTTTACTAGCGCATCGTCTATTCTAACTCTCTGTTGGTCTTCGCTTCTTCTGTTATTTTCCTCCATAAGTTCCGGTCCAGTTTCTTCCTTCTCCATTCCTGAATCTGCAGCCTTGTTATGTCGTCAATTACCTGTTCTTCCCATCTACTCCTTGGTCTTCCTCTTGCTCTCCCAGCATGTGGTCTCCACATAGTGACCCTCTTTACATCCTTCTCATCCCCCATTCTTCTCAAATGTCCATACCACCGCAATCTCTGCACCTTCACCATCCTGACAATGTCTTCTCCCTTCATTATTTCCTGTATCCCCAAATTCATGTACCTCCTATACACTCCTTCTGCCATCTTCTTCCCGCCAGTAATTCTTCTTATAATTTTTCTCTCAAA
The DNA here is from genome assembly GCA_031893035.1 of Dermolepida albohirtum. Classification (NCBI taxonomy): domain Eukaryota; kingdom Metazoa; phylum Arthropoda; class Insecta; order Coleoptera; family Scarabaeidae; genus Dermolepida; species Dermolepida albohirtum. The sequence continues at coordinate 141,287 of JAVIWB010000828.1, read as the reverse complement.
GACTCTCAGCTTCTCTCTTTCTACATTATTTAGTGTCATCGATTCCATGCCGTAAGTAACTACCGGCCTGATTGCTGCTTTATATACTCTAATTTTAGTGGCCCTACTTATGTTTTTGTCCTTCATAATGCTTTTATATTTGTAGTACGCTCCGTGGCCTGCTTGTATTCTCTGGTGTACCTCGTTAATTTTCTCATTTCTGTTGTTAATCACAACTCAAACACAAGAGGTTGTGTTACTTTCGCAAAATATAACATGTATGGCTTTGAAGCTTGATGTCAGTAGAATAAAATGACATGTGTCAAATCGTAACATTGCATACTTAAGCCTAGCGACATCTGTTACAAAAACGGGTAACGACTTTCCAGTATACCTGGTACACATTACTATAAAACATAAATAAATTTAAAATTTCGTATTGTTATGTAATTGTTGTTTATTTTCCGTTAAAAAAAGTTAAAAAATGCTAAATGGTGTTATTATTTTATATTTTCTCATGTTACATCACCTTTATTCTTTAACTCTTAACTTACACAATATTCTGAATATAACGCAAATATAATTTAGTGGCTAATTCTATAATTCTCTTTAATAAGGTTTCGGACATCTTTAATATAATAATTATATTATTATATATATTATATTGTTTAGTTTTCTATTTATTTATCCTTAAAAATGTTTCATTAGAAATAAGTAAAAATCGTTTAATCTTAGTTTAGTTTTGTCGTAGTTTATAAGCGTCATTTTAAATGAACCAACCTGTATATATATAAATGTGTATATTTATAATTTATATAATTGTGTTTTTTTTTTAATAAATTATCATAAACAAACAATTTTCTATTAGCTCTTCAATATGAAAAGTTTTAATACAAATAAGAAATGCAAACACGAACTTATATTTTCCATAATGTTTGTACTACTCTATGTACGATTAAGTAAATCTCCAGTATATAACCATTCAATTCGATCCATTTTCGAATGGAACCAACGTTAGCATTCATGATGCGGCAAATAATTTTATCTTATCTTTCGTTGTATTCTACACGCTTGAATTGAAGTTTCAAGAGCAAATGCATTGCCGTATGGGTTGACCGCGCGTTGAATGTCCTACTCTAACTTCAATCGTGCACGCCGTCCATATTACGTGTGCATCAACACTTCAATCTATGCAATGGCGGACCGAATCTGCTCCTATATATACGTACAGCAGTGTGATAAAACTAAGAATATTTCGTTATATATCTTTATTTACCGTACTAATTTTGCAGCAAAAATTGCACTGTGATACTAGCGTGTGGGTAAATAAATTTCAAGGTTATCGTCTTCTTAATAAACTACATAATATTTGCATAAACGAAACAAAGTCGTTCGACTAAAGTTGCATTAACTGTTCAAGTAGGAAATTGCATAAATTAAAATACCAACACCTTTATTTGACAATATAATCACCATCAACAAAATGTAATACATATATTTAACACACTTGAATTATAGAGAAATGTTTATAACATTGTAATGCAGTAATACATGGACATACAATTATACCAGGAATGGTTTGAAAAACAATAATAATTAAGAACTTTTGATTAATTTTTTTTATGCGAAATACAATGATTTATAGGTTCAATAAGAGTATCAAATGGACTATTGTACAGTACTGTGCAAAATAAAGAAGCACTTTCTTGAATTTTACAAGAAACTATTATAGAAGGATAAATAATAATCTTACACAAGCTGAAATTTTTTTTAATGTATAAAAACTAACACATATCGACATTTAAACATAAACAATTTAAATTTTCAATATTTTGTATGACCACTTTTATTTCTTATGGTATCCTGCATTCTTCTGGGCAGACATTCCACTAATGAATTAATGAAATCTTCAGTAATATTGTACCACTCTTCCTGTAGTATGTTTTACAGTTCATTTTTGTTCTTTGACCCCCTTTCGCACTTTTTCTGTCAAGTTAATCTAACAACTGCTCACTAATATTGAGGTGGCCATATCATAGTCTGCAATACCCCATTTGCTTCTTGCTGTGTTAAATAGGTTTTCGCAAGTTTTGAGGTATGCTTGGGATCATTATCTTACTGCAGAATGAAATTATTGTCAACAAGTCGCTGCCCTGGTGGTATGGTATGTTCTTCTAATAGTGTTCTGTATTTCTCATCAGTTAATTTACCCTCTATTTTTACAATTTCACCCACACCTGCCGCCGAAATACAACCCCAAATTTGGATATTGCCTCCTCCATGCTTTATGGTAGTGTGTAAACATGGTTCCAATAAGGAATCACCAGGACGTGGTCTTCTTTCTTTTGCACAGTACTGTATGTTATTGACAGTTAGATACCTTTGATTGGTACAAAACAGATCCATTTCCATAACTTATCAATGTTAAATAAATCTGGAAGATGTGGAAGCAAAAATAATTTATTTTAGTCAAAATTTTTGAGATTAAAATCATCATTATGTAGCGATACTTGTGGTTGAAAATCAGGGTCAGCACGATAAATACGGCCAATACCAAATGTTGCAATGCACCAAGACAATACTCAGAATAAATTGTTGTATCTCTTAAAAATAATTCTTTGTGAATAATATCATTGGAATCGTGAAAAGAATGAGCATTGCTTTGACCTTTAATTTCTCTAAACTGTATTTGTTTTATTTTCTTCGTCCGGTGTCCGACATTCATTGATTTCCGAATCATATTAAACACACAGCAATTGTTTTCAATGCCCAATTTGGTATAATTTTTGGTGAGCCTTGAATCAATGTGGAAGAAATTTAGAATTTAGCTCCCAAAAACTACATTTTACAGTTAAAATGCGATGAATGACTGTCTCAGGTATTCTGAGTTCCAATTCATTAATTTTACTCAAGATATTTTGAAATAAATGATAGTCGAATGGTTAATATAGAAGAAATATGGTGAGCGAGGCAAAACGTCTCACCCCAGTTTCAGTATCTTCTGCTATTTCGGGGCCACTCCTAATTAGTTCTATTTAAATAAATATATTTAACGGCACATCTGTCGATGAACCAAATAAATTGTCGCGTAAAAGTTACAATAGGATTCCCTATGCTTGCCCAAACGTTAATGGAAAATCATTTTTACCTGTCCATTCATGCAAATTATGAAATTAAAAATTGCATCGCGAGCAAAACAGACTTCATATGTAAACATAATTTTCCTTGAAAAATCTGGATTTAAGTCAAATTCCTGTAACAACCATTGGGAGAATTGGATATACTGACAATAGTTTCTTTCTAACTGTAGATGATGAAACTTTTGCAGGCAATACGTACGCAGAAATTGCTCTTTTAGGATTTTTGATTTACGCCTCGTACGCAGACGACGATTATTACCGACAGATTGCAAAGTAGCCTCTTCGATGTTTTGCGTACGAAGTCTACCATTGTCTAATCTTAAAATCTTCTGTATGATTAGATAGAACATAGGGCATAGGAAATCTGCTGGTAAGTCCGTCGAGTTTCACGTAAATTTTGACGTAGTTCGACGTGCTTCGCCATAACACAAATACGTATCAATATATTCCAATAAAGTGTGTGACCATTGGAAAACTAAAAAAAATCTAATTTACTGTCCTTGCTTGATACAGCGGGTACATTTTTTTTCATGATATTTTAATTTTAAGAAATGGAAACAAATACTAAAGTGTAAATTAAGAAAATTTGATAATTATAGAGTACTTGATCTGAGTTTATTAAAGTTTTTTTTGCTTGTCTAATGCCTACTATCACCTACCAACATCTGTAAAATTTTTTATCAATACCCTGTATATTATTAGCAGCATATTATTTACGTAATAAGTTTAAAATGTTAATGAAATCACTAGATGTAGTTTATTTCTACTGTCTTTAAAAACGTACCAGAAACAACAAAGTCACCGTCTCACAGACGTGAGAAGAAATTCCTGAGTTAGAATAATTTGCTGCAGCAGAACGAATTGTAAATTAACCACGCAGTGGTTACTTTTTCTACCAAGAAATATATTTTATTTAACTGAATAGTAACACTAGCTTTGTGGTGCAATAATGTAATATATTTGAGGATATTTTTTTCAAATGCCGATATTGTAATACATAGATTTCAATGTTTTATTTGCATCTAACATAGACCAAGATGTAATAGTCATATCTGAAAATAATTTTCAATTTTTCAGAATTTCGTCGCTTCAACAGAATATTTATAAGTGTTTAGGAAGAGGATATATATACATATATATATATATATATATATATATATATATATATATATATATATTATTCTCTTGAAATACAAATGACATTAAAAAAATACTATTTGAAATGTTATAATGATTAAAGCATCAGATATATCAAAACTAATTTTATTTAGAATTTTGTACAGTAAAATAACTAATTGTAGATATAATAATACTCACAATTAAGGTACAAATGATAATAAACGTATAAATAAATCCATAAAAGCATATAATTAATACTTATAAATAACATTTACAATGGACAATTCTGATGCAGCTGTATTGAAATTATTTAAAATCCCTAAATATACAGAGTTGTTCATTCTAGATTTAGAATTGGCAGTTTCGTTTTCTCCCACTTTTGTATTGCAAACAACTTCCCCTACTTTCTCGCGTGTTACGCGTGAGAATGTCTGAAATCAGTCTTCACCAGCGACATGATGTGTGTAGGTCGGGACTGTAAATCATTATGCATTGACAATACGTACCTACATTTTTGAATTGTATAAATTATTTGATGCATTTTATTTGAATCTTTTAATAAAATGCAACATGGCTATTTTCTTGAAATGTTTTGCCGTTTGGCGTGAAACTAATAAAATATTCTTGAAATAAATGAAATAGAAAATTCTAAAAATTAAAAAGATTTTCAAACAATGAAAAAATTAAAAGAAACTTTTAAAAATCCTAGTGTAGAAGTGGCTCAAAAATACCACCTTCTTGTGCCAGACAATACCCTAATCGATTATAAAACTCGAGTCTTACTCGAGCTAGCATATCAGGGGTTACACTCCGTAGGGCATCGACAATTTTGAGGCGTAATTCATTTAAATTGCTAGGTCTTGTATGGGGATCATTAACGATGGTTTTAACATATCCCATAAAAAGAAATCGTTGGGCGATAAATCAACAGATCGAGGTGGCCATACAGTACACCGCAACGGCTTTAACAAGAATGACTTATTTTGATTATCAGTAGGGGAGGTTTATCGTAGCAGCGCACGCACACACGAACTGTGGTGTGGTGAGAGATATTCTATCCTCCTTTCTCGCGCGCTTTAACCTAACTGCACTCTTTCCACTTGTGGACAGCGCATATCTAATTCTAGAATGAACAAGTCTGTATATGGTTTCCGATAAAGTACTGAATATGAGGGGGGATTACTGAGTTTTCTAGTTATGCGCTGTTATTTGCCTGTGCATTAAAGTAGCAGTACCATAGTTGGCGGCACTAAACGCAAAAGTATAAAGTTCTGTCTGTTGCAGAATAATTCAACTACTTTTTCATCATTCATTTCTGTTGTAATATGGACCGAACAAATATTGTTCTTAGGAAAAAGAGCAATTATACTTGATCTACAAAGGCAAAAGCTACAAGTTTATACAAAATACGCTCTCATGTTCTGCGAAAGTGATTGCAAATGCTAAAAACTGGGGAAAAGTGAAAAAAATCGTGGTGGTAAAAGACAACTAGCCCTGGAGAAGACAGGAACATTATAAGACACCGTTCATAAACTCAACTGCAATTAAAAATGAGTTTCACCTTCAGATAAGCACCTCTACTATTAGACGAAGATTGATTCAAGGGAAGTTGCGTGCAAGAATGCCTAGGCACCTGCCTGTATTTGCCTTTTATTTAATAATGGTACCTACCATTATTAAATAAAAGGTAAATACAAAATAGATTGTCGTTTGCTCATGAACAGGTACAATAGGATGAAAAAAGCGGCATTTTGTACTGTGGTCCAATGAATCGAAAATAGTTTTATTTAATTCCGATGCATACCAACAACACGTACGAAGACCACCATTGACAGTATTTTATAACAGTACACCAAAGAGACGGTAAAATTTTGAGGTTCAGGCATCATGCTGTGGGAGTGTTTTTCATGGATGGCGAACTTTGCCCTTTGCCCTTTGCACAGACATGCACATGTCTATGCGAACATATTACAAACTGTGTTTCTACGATATGCAGAGGAAGTGATGTCACTAAGATTGTCGTACACGCAGGATAACGATCCAAAGCATGTTTCTTGTAAAGCAAAAACATGATTTTGAGATAGTAATGTTCGCGTCTTGTGTTGGTCGCAACAGTCGTCAGACATAAACCCCATTGAAAATTTATGTGTGGAGTTGAAAAAGATTGTATCTGCTGCTAAGCCGCAAAATATTGACGATCTGTGGAGAATATGCCAAGCCGAATCAATGTCAGCAGAAGCATGTAGGCAACTGGTAAACTCGTCCCATTGGTGTCTAGAAGTGATAAACATTAAAAGTCAAGCAACAAAATATTAAGTGTTTCTATCCAATTAACTAAGTAAAATTGACATTTGGTTAATATTTTGGCATGACTGCTATTTTAATGCACATTTATTTTGTGTGTCTTAGAATATACATTATTTTCTCTTTGGTATCAGGTTGTTACATATGAAATGTCCGATTTTGCAAGGAATAAAAAAAGTCTAAATTTAAAAAAATATAAATATTTATTCTGCAAAATAGTCTCCATTTACATCAATAGTTTGTTGCCAACGGCCTGGAAGCTGAAAAATTCCCTTTGAAAAGAAATCTAGGTTTTGACGGCTCACATATTGCTCAGACACTGCTATTACAGACACCCGGTCAGGGAAGTCCCTATTTTTTAAGTGATTGTCTAAACTTCGGAAAAAATGAAAATCAGTTGGCGAAAGGTCAGGTGAATAAGGTGGGTGAGGGAGTATTTCGTAACCAAATTCCGAAAGTTTTTGGATTGTCTGTCGTGCAACATGAGGTCTTGCATTATCATGAAGAAGTATGGGTCCATGTCTATTGACTAGTGAGGTCTGCAAGCGGCTCAATTTTCCATGCATAGTTTCCAGTTCGGCTCAGTAGGACGCTGCCGTGATGGTCTCACCAGGTTGCAAAAATGAATAGTGAATAATACCCTTACTGGTCCACCATACAGTCACCATAATCTTTCGCGGGTGAAGTGATGCTCGTGCATGCTGTCTTGGTGCTTCACCTCGATCTAACCATTGTCCTGGCCGTCTCCGACTATCACCAAGTATCCACTTTTCGTCACACGTTACCACTCGATGAAGAAACGGTTCAACTTTCTGTGGGTTTGCTAAAGAGGTAGCCACCTCTAATCGACGGAGCTTATTGGCTTCCGTTAATTGGTGCGGCACCCATCGATCGAGTTTCTTCACTTTGCCAATCGAAGAAAGGTGACGACTAATGGTGGCAATGGACACTTGAAATGTTTCTGCAAGGCTGCGCACTGTTGTCGACGGATTACTTTCAACTTCTACACGCAGCTCGTCGTCATTAACGGTGCTACGCGCATATCCGCGAGGCTCATTTTCCAAATCAAAATTGCCCTCGCTGAATTTTTTAAACCATCGCCGTAATGTGCGTTCATTACACGTGGTTTCACCGAACGTCTGATTAATTTCTCGAGTTGCTGCAGCTGCATTTAATCCCTTTTTAAATTGAAAGAGGTAAATTGCCCGAATATCTCTTGCCGACAGCATTTCCATAGGCGAGACAAGGACAGGTGTATTAATCTTTCCAAGAAATGGAACAGGTACACACTTCAAAATAAATACCCTTTTCTACAAATACAATAATAATTTTCACCAAAAACATACACGTCTTCACGCAGGTGCGATTCAGTTCAGACTGAAGGAAAAAACGAACATTACATTTGTAACAACCTGATATTAAAAAACCTATTTATTTATTGTTATACTTATGTAAGATGTTGAATAAAGAGTTCAATAAACTATATATGAATAGATATATCTTGTTAATAATGTAATTGTATAAAATTAATCGTAGAGGGATTTTTCATATAATCCTACCCAAAAATTAAGTAAAATGAGATAATAAATCATTATACAATATTTAAAATCATTTTAATTAAATTCTAATTGGGAATATATAATAAATAAGGGTTGAACAAGTTTAGAGGTGTTTTGTTAATTAAAGTTAGTGAGGGTTTAAAAGTACTTAAATATTGTTTAAGGGATTGTATAATATATAATGTAATTATAATGAAATCATGAGATTCTATGAAAGATTTTTAGATATGAGTAGCTTGTGAGAAAAATTAGAATGAGGTAGAAAACTTATAAATTAAGTTTTAAGATAATATTTACTGGCATAAATTAAAGTACAAAGAAACATTTTTAATAGGAAAATGTTGGAAATACTATTGGAATTAAAAGATATGTAATAAAGCATTCTAATGTTGACAATATTTGAAGTTCATTTAAGCTAATTTTTTAAATGAAATGTATGTTAGACCTACTAATTTAATAATAGAGATTCTGAATATGCACTTTATTTTCAAAATTCAAGTTAAATTTATTTTGAAACAGTATTATTTTAAAAATATATTTATGTTCATTCAATTTTTAAAGAGAAAGAGTCCCATTGGGTGATTGAAATTTACTTATAATTACAAGTACTTAAAACAAAAACAAGTTAGTGCAAAATTATTGCTTTAAGAAACAGCATGTTTCTGTCAATTAAAATTTATTACTAAAAGTATAAGAAGTATAAGAGGCTATGTTTTAAAAATTCTATTATACTAAAAATTTATTAAGAGATATTTTAAAATAAATGAATTTTTATTTGAAATGTGGTATTTTTATTCTTATATAATAATTGAATGTCGAAAATGTAATATTATTATTAGTAAAACTGAAACCAATTGCATACATATATACATTATACTGGGTTGGCAACTAAGTACTTTCGGTTTTTACTGATAGAAAGCGTTGCTTTATTTTTTGTATAACGTATGTTAGTGCTGTACTTTACCGTTTGTCGCGTGATACTAGTCACATTGACGTAACTTCAGAAGCAGGTAGTGCGTGATTTTTATAAAAGCTATTAGTTGTGGGTTAATTTTAAATGGAGTGCAGAAACGAACATTTTCGACATATTTTACTATTTTATTTCCGTAAAGGAAAGAAAGCTGCTTTGGCTCACAAAAAGATATGTGAAGTTTATGGTGCTAATTGCTTAACAGAGCGCACGTGTCAGAATTGGTATAAAAAATTCCGTTCTGGAGATTTTTCCCTCAAAAATGAGCAACGTTCTGGTCGGCCTACTGAAGTTGATGATGACCAAATCAAAGTCATAATTGAAGAGGATCGTCATATAACTGTCTAACAGGTTGCGGAGAGGCTACATGTATCGCACACAACAATTGAAAAACATTTAAAATGTCTTGGGCTAGTGAAGAAGCTTGATATTTGGGTACCTCACGAATTGAAAGAAATTCATTTAACACAAAGAATCAACTTTTGCGATATGCACCTTAGACGAAATGAAACCGACCCTTTCGTAAAAAGAATCATGACTGGTGATGAAAAATGGGTCCTGTACAGTAACATAGTTCGAAAACGATCATGGAGCAAACACGATAAACCAGCTTAAAGTACATCGAAAGCTGAATTGCATCCAAAAAAGATCATGCTGTCAGTTTGGTGGGATTACAAATTGTTGTGTTTTTTGAGCTGCTTCCAAGGAACCAAACGATCAATTCTGATATTTACTGTCAACAATTAATAAAACTGGATGAAGCAATCAAAGAAAAACGGCCAGAATTGTCAAATCGGAAAGGTGTAGTTTTCCACCAAGATAATGCAAGGCCTCACACATCTTTGGCAACTCGTGGGAAACTATTGGAGCTTGGCTGGGAAGTGATGCCACATCCCCCATACAGCCCTGATCTAGCACCATCTGATTACCATTTATTTCGAAGTTTGCAGAATCCTTTGAATGGTAAAACTTTCACAAATGACGATGACCTTCACTCGCACCTGGTTCAGTTTTTTGCTGATAAGGACCAGAAATTTTATGAGCGCGGAATCATGCAGCTGAAAGAAAGATGGCAAAAGGTCATTGAGCAAAATGGAAAATATATAATTGATTAAAAACTATTCTTTGTTTAAAAAAAAGTGTTTTATTTTATACTACAAAACCGAAAGTACTTAGTTGCCAACCCAATATATACACTACCGCTCACGGAAGTATGGACATAAGAAAACAATAAAAGATATCAACGAAATTGAACAAAAATTAATATTTATTGATTCTTTATATAATAGAAATTAAAATTACAATTCAATAAATTTATTCCTAATATACTTATATATTATATTGATTATACTTTCTTTTCATCGAAGAAGCCACCGTTCGAGGCGATCTCAGCTTTTGTTATTAGGGGCATTCCTTCTATTAATTTTCTTATTACATCTGGTGTAATGTTGTTCCATTCTTTTTGTAAAATATTCCAAAGTTTTTTCTTCGATGTGGACATTCCTTTCTAACTCTTCTATCTAGTTCATCTCATAATCATTCAATGGGATTGAGATCCGGACTCTGAGGCGGCCATGTCATTACTTTCAAAATATTTTCATTTTTCACTGCCTCAAGGTAATTTTTACACGACAACGACGTGTGTTTGGAATCATTATCATGCAGAAATTCTAAATTATTATCGACTAATCGCAGGCCTGACGGTAAAACGTGATTTTCCAAAATTTCTCGGTAATTACCCTTTCTCATAATACCATCTATTTTTATCGAATCTCCCATTCCGGCTAATGAAAACAGCCCTAGACTACAACAGAATCACCCCCATGTTTCACCGTTGGAGCTTTGCAATCTGGCAACATTTTTTCTCGCGCCGATCATCTGACGAAAATCATTCTCTTTTGCCCGAATTTCGATTCATCACTCCACAGTACGTTCTTCCACTCATCGATTGTCCCAATTACGTTGTAACCTTGCCCATTGAAATCGTTTCTGCTTATTTCCGCGTCGTAATAATGGTTTTCGTGAGGCAACGCGACTGTGTAAATTTGCTTCCACTACTCGTCGTTTTACTGCACTCTCAGAAATTTTTTTAGCACGGCCCTGATTAAATTCGGGTCTTATTTCAAGTGCCGTTGATTTTGTATTTCTTTTGCTAATTAATTTAATTCTTTCTTCGTCAGCTTTGGAAGTGCTCTCGATGTCCCAGACAGTCAGTTTCTTGAAATCGACGAATTGTGAGATTCACTGTCGATTTTTTCACTTTTAATTTTTCGCCAATACCGCGAACTGAATACCCCTCACGATGCAAAGTAAGTATCGCTGATCGTGTTCCTCTATCAAACGGCTTTCCCCGCAGCATTTTGTACACAGAAATTAAACTATTCGCCTACAAAAAAGATAACTTCACACAAGCACGTTCAGTGATGATGGACACAAAGGGGTAGTAATAGGGTAACCGATTCATTTCAGATAAATTTCTATACTTTAGTCCCTTCTTAGTGACCGTACCACTAATCCTGATTATATATAGTTGGAATTATCTTACAATGCTATTGAAATGCAATATCAGGTAATTATAAAGGGTTTTCCAATAGGGACTTGACAACTTTTAATTCAATTTGTGAACGCACCCTTTCACTAATCATCGAACTGTCACTGTCAGTTTATTCAGTAAACTCAACATTTTCATCATGGTAACGTACACGAACGAACAACGTCTGCAAATTATAAAAATTTACTACAGAAATTCAGAGTCGGTGAGCGCTACTTTAAGAGCGTCAACCTCCGATTTTCGGTCGTAATTTTCGCCCTAGTAGACAGGCAGTAACAAGTTTAGTGCAAAAATTTGAGTCTACATATTCGCTGTGTGATGTTGCCGTGCCAGTGAGACAACGGGTTGGTCAAAGTTGTTGCTGCCGTTGAAACTTCCGTAGCAAATGATCCAAATCAGTCAATTCCACGGCGTTCTCAAGAGTTGGGCATCGCCCAGACCACTTTATGGCGAATTTTGCGTAAGGATCTTGGTTTATACCCACACAAGATCAAGCTGACTCAAGAATTGAAGCCGATGGACCATTTGACGCGACGTACGTTCTGCGATTGGGCTCTGGAAAAGATGCGCCAAGATGATCAATTTCATCGCAAAATCATTTTCAGTGACGAAGCTCATTTTTGGCTCAATGGGTTCGTCAATAAGCAAAATATGCGTTATTGGTCGGGTGAAAATCTACATGTGCTTCATGAAACACCACTTCATTCACAAAAAATAACTGTTTGGTGCGGTTTGCATGCCGGCGGTGTCATATTTTTTCGTCGACGATAATGATCGTCACGTTGCTGTGAATGGTAATCGTTATCGCGCCATGATTACCGATTATTTTTGGCCCGAATTGGAAGATATGGACTTGGACAACATGTGGTTTCAGCAAGACGGTGCCACGAGCCACACAGCACACGTTACAATCGATTTATTGAAGAGTAAGTTTGATGAGCGTGTTATCTCAAGAAATGGAACAGTCGATTGGCCGCCTCATTCGTGCGATTTAACGCCTCTAAACTTTTTTCTTTGGGGCTACGTCAAGTTATTGGTCTATGCCAACAAGCCGACAACGTTGGAAGAGCTCAGAGCCAACATTGAACGCGAAATAGCAGCCGTTTCGGCCGAATTGTGTGGCCGAGTCATCGAAAATTGGGTCCAACGAATCGACCGCTGCAAACGTGCCCGCGGTGACCATATGAACGAAGTCGAGTTCCATTCATAAATGTTTTGATTGTACTTCAACCCGATAATAAAGTTTTTGAAATATCTCAAATGGTCTGCATTTTATTTTGAAAAAGAGTTGTCAAGTCCTTATTGGAAAACCCTTTCTTTATCGCTAGACAAAATTGTTTTTATCATATTATTTGGAGAATATATATAAATACAATACCTATTTGAATTATAAACCTTCTTAAAAATAAGTTATAATATTTCTATCGCTATTTATTGGTATTAATATAATTTTATGACCTTTATATAAAATTTAATCAAGTGTCCATACTCCCCTGAGCGTCAGTATATATATATATATATATATATATATATATATATATATATATATATATATACATATACATATATATATATATATATATATATATATCGTTAGACTGTGAGCTATCATTGTTGGAATGTGCAATCATTAACGTTATTCAGAATATATTCTGAGGGCTGCCTTGACCAGATATGGGCTTTTCAATGTGCACTGTAATAATAATTCTGGGTGACGTCATTAGTTGTGCTCGTACACATTGTATGCACATCAAGTTCTAGGAAAGTCGCCTGAAATAAGTCGTGATAGTGAAATCCTTTATATTAAGTAGTGACGGTTGCAAACAAAATGCTTATAATAAATTTGCTATATACGGAATACTTCTTTCTTATTCAAGGTATATATACAAACACACATACACATACATACAGAAATATACATGTTTTGTAATAATCACCTATTACATTAAAAGTAATATTAATAGTTAGTTTAAAAACAAGAATTTTCAAAAAAGTATTGCTAGCATACATACAAAGGGTACTAGGAAAGTTTTGCAATACAGCTTTGTTTACTTAATTTTTTCGAAGTAATTTCCTCAACACTCAATACACCTCTCCATCCTCCGAAACCAATCTTTAAACCAGTTCTGCCAAGTTTCACTAGGGAGTGAAGCACACTCGTTGTCCCAAGCCCGCAGAAAGTCCTCATCACTGGAAAACCGCCTCCCTTTTAGGTTTATTTTCACATGCGGGAACAGTGCAAAGTCGCAGGGAGCAAGATAGGGAGGGTGCTCGAGAAGTTTCAATCCTGTCGTGGTCAAATGTTCGGTGCGGGCTTTGGCGCGGTGAGCTGGAGCAGTATCGTGATGGAGGAACCAGGTGTCCATTCTTGACTCTGGCCGCAGGTTCTTCATAGATCCAATGACTTTAGGCAGGCACTGTTTAGTATACCACTTAGCTGTGCCTGTCGTCTGTGTGTCCAAAAGGACGCGTTCCACAATTTTACTCAATTTGAAAAATACAGCTCTGATTTGCTTCTTTACAGATCGGGATTTTCTGACAACTACGGTTGTGTCCTGATCATCAAAGACCCAAACATTGTTTTGAGCTTTGGTTGGCCGATCGTAATAGTACAGCCAAGTCTCGTCACTTATCATGATGATTTTCACATACCAAAATTGTCCGTTATTAAACTTTTTAGCATCTCCCGGCACCAAGTCATACGTCGTGTCATCTGCTCTTCAGTCACTCGATGCGGCACCAAGAGAGAACAAAGTTTTTTCACGTGTAAATGATCTTGCAGAATCGAACGAATTGCTTGTGCATTTAGGCCTGAAGTACCCTCTATCTCTTGGTAGGTCACTCGCCTGTCCACGCCAAGCATTTTCTATACAGTAGTAACGTTTTCCTCCGTCACTGACGTTCGTGGCCTTCCCGGCCTCTCAGCAACTTCTACAGTTAAATTTCCCCTTTGGAATTCTCTATACCACCTGAATATCGTTGTGCGATGTGGACAAACATCACCTAGTGCAAGAATCATTTCTCCGAAGTACTGGTCTGTGTTTAAACCACGCACAAAATTATAACGCAAAACTGTCCTTATCTCATTTCGTGACCACGATGCCATCGCAAGCACTTTACACTCTCACTGATAATGAATAACTGAGCCCGTCGACATGGCGCGGCGGCTACTATGCACATATGAACATATCTCTATCTATCTCTATTGCAAAACTTTCCTAGTACCCTTTGTATTATGCATATAATTGTTATTATTAGGATACACCTTTAGTAGAGAATCCTCTTATTACGAGCTGACTGAGCAGGAGAAATTCATATCCTGAACTATTAATTTATTCCCATAATCTGTATCCCATTCACATCCTTTGGAAAAAGAAATACCCAGAGAATTAAACTAGATATTCAAATATCGATAATTGATTTTTGAACTCCTATATAGACGGGGTACCTACAAAATTCATCGAATTAGAACATTGGCGCTATCAAAGACAAAAAGATAAAGGCCTAACATTAACATACATATATCAATTAAAAAAATTACTTAATATACAAAAGTTATTGGACATAACCCTATTTTTGTTAAATACTGAATTAAAAAAAATATTGAATTACTATTAATTTCTGTGAATAACTAATTACAATATATTAGTAGATAATATTCTTACATACGTTTAGCACAATTTTCTTATTATCATTATTTAAACTTTAATATTAATTTAAATGATTAACCTCACTAAAATATTTTACGAGGGAACCCTAGTTTAATAAACAGATAACCTAAATTTACCTATCGATTTGAATACAACCTAATTAACATGTTGATTATTAAATAGCATAAACTCACATTTTTATTTTTACATAATAAGTAATTTCTTTTTAACAAAAGATTATTATTAGTTTTAATTAAGTAAGTAGGATTGTAAGGTATTTATAAAATTATCGTTTATATTATTTATTATAAAGTTCGTCATGGTATTTTCATTGAATTGATTTTGATTTTTGTAAAAAAGATTATTTATTTTTCAAGTTTAAGTAAGATACAAGTTAGTTATTATAGTCAATATCTAAACAATTCGTTAAATTCGTTTCTTCTGCCGTCTGAGATAGAATTTCAATTAAGCTAGCCCGAACATTTTATAAAAGATTTATAAGTAGTGATTATTTATAATATATTTACGTAAATATAATTTATTTCAGTTACAATTTCTTTTATGAATCATTCACCAATACATTTTTACAATCTACACTCATCAAGGTTTGTACATTTTGGCGCATTCCAACGTGAAGCCTAATTTAAATAGTTTGTACTATATATGTCATTCAATTAAACAGACATTAATTACAAAAATAAGAAGAAAAAATAAATTGTAAACACGAAGCATATAAAAATAGAAATAGGAAAGTGTTAATGTATTAACAAAGAAAAGAAGTAGAAAGACCAGAATGCCGCAAATTTCTACAGATATCAACAGGTCACAGCGACAACCTGTAAGTGAAGCTACCGTGAAATGAAAACTGTAACAAGCTGGAAGAATAGCCGCGAAGAAACTATTTTTACGTAAGCAAAACAAACTAAATATTTGAATTCGACCCAATGAAATAAAAACTAGAGTGATGGAGAATGTTTGGTAATAGTTTGGAATTATTTCGATGGTGCTGGAAATTGATTTAAAATAGAGGAAATATTAAAGAAAAAGAGCAATAAATTGTAGAAAAGCATGATAATGATTCCAAAAATTATATCAAACTATATACGTTGGGATTAGAGGAAACAGTAGAGGAGCAGAGTATGATATAATTTTCTTAATGTAGAAGCCATCGCAAATCTTGAATTGCTGGGATTGTGTGCTAAAATAAATATACGAAAGAGTAAAATTTCTTAAATAGATTTTAAATAATAATTTCCTTTTTTTTTCTGTTTTTGTTTTTTTTCTAATACTTTCAAAGTTTCTGTATTTGTAGGTGGCAAAAATACATATGTGTACATCTAAGTAAATCTCACTGTGCTGAATTGAATGAGGAAGGAAATCATTTGAAGTTAGAAAATTTCGTCGAGTATATATTGCCAGTACAATCTCATGTAAGAGCAGCTATTGGTAAACTGAAACCACACACAAATTTGAAAAAAGATGCATTTGATTTGTATTAACTTTTTATTGTGTTTTAAAGGGTATACATTTACTTGAGTTTCAAGCAGACATCCCTAGACATATACATAATTATTTGTGTGCACCTCGTCTACACTCACCTCCTCTAGAAAATACCTTCCAATTTTTAATATTTGATTGCTGAAACTGTTTACTAATCGTAAGTTTCTTCAATGATACCTCAAAAATCATTTGAAATTGACAAGGTTGTAGACGGTTTTTACATTTCTGCACAGACTTTCTGCAGGATTGCATACTGATATTTCTAACTTTTTAGTTTTTCTTCTCTCCATTCTTTCTTTACATTCCTTCCAATGTGTTCAAGATGGTCGTGCATTAGAGTCCACGTTATTGGTAGGATTTACTATATTTTTAAAATCGTGCAGAAAACAATTTAGTCTATTCCAAAGCAAATTTTAAATGTAGGTTTTGCAGCACACCAAAATATACAGGCCTACACTATAATGCTTCTTCCTTTGTGTTGACTTCATTGTGCTTGCAATGTTATCATATTTTCTTCTATTAGTGCGACTAGTGAAATTTTACTTTCGGTAAGAAATATAAAAAACTGAAATCTTGACTGTCACGAGAATTATGACAGCACCATTATTTGAAGAGTGGTTGTCCGAAAGAAATTCCATTGCAATGGACAATCCATTCAAACGTAAATTTTATATATAGGCTTTGCACCACATCAAGGCACACAACTTGAAGTGGTGCAAAGCCTACATATGCTGCTTGTTTCACTGTTGACTGTTCTTGTAATATTCGTTTTATATATTGGGTCTGGGAAAAAGTTCGTGGCGTTTTTCCCGATAGATGGCATTGGTTGCCGATAACTAAAGAACAACAAGTCACAGCGACACCACCGACGGCTCGTTTTTAGATGACCTTCCGAACGTTAGTTTGAGCGTAGAAACATTGTAATCGGTGCAGTGGTTGGAAAGTTATTCGCACTTGAAAATGGAGAAGAATAATGAGAAATTTCGCTATATTCTGCAATATTATTATGATAAAGGGGAAGAACGCTGCGCAGGCTTGTGATAAAATTTGTGCTGTGTACGGTGAAGGTACTTTATCGAAATCTGTTGCGCGGAAATGGTTCGCTCGCTTTCGTTCTGGAAATTTCAATGTGAAAGATGAGTCACGCTCCGGTCGTCCAATCACTGAAAAATCTGATGAAATTCTTGAAAAAGTCCAACAAGATAAGCATATTAGCAGTGTCGATATTGGCATGGAGCTAGGCATTGACCACAAAACTGTTTTGAACCATTTACACAAAGCTGGTTACAAAAAAAAGCTTGACGTATGGGTTCCTCATGAGTTGAGCGTGAAAAACATGATGGACCGAATTAACATCTGCGATGCGCTGCTGAAACGGAATGAAATCGAGCCGTTTCTGAAGCGTTTAATAACCGGAGATGAAAAATGGATTACGTACGATAATCGGAAGCGTAAAAGATCGTGGATAAAGGATGGTGAGCCGTCACAAGCGTTCGCTAAGCCAACATTGACGCCAAAAAAAGTGATGCTGTGTGTATGGTGGGACTGGAGGGGAATCGTCCACTACGAGCTACTTCCAACTGGTCAGACGATTGATTCTCAACTCTACTGTGCACAACTAGAGAGATTACGCCAGGCGATTGAAAGAAAACGGCCCGAATTGATTAATAGGAAAGGTGTTGTCTTCCATCATGACAACGCCCGACCACACACTTCTTTGATGACCCGTCAAAAATTGAGAGAGTTTGGTTGGGAAGTTTTGATGCACCCACCTTACAGTCCGGATATAGCACCCTCTGACTATCATCTGTTTCGATCTCTGCAGAACTCTCTCAATGGAATTAAGTTGGTTTCAAAAGAAGCCTGTGAAAACTACTTGATTCAGTTTTTCGACCAGAAACCACAGAAGTTTTTCACCGATGGGATCATGGATCTACCAAAAAAATGGCGAAACATTGTCGATAATAATGGAGCATATTCGGTTTAAATGAATTCGTCCACGCGCCATGCGGGGACCAGTTGAATTTTACTGAAAAAACGCCACGAACTTTTTCCCAGACCCAATATTTTCTTTAATTAGATCCAAGTCCGTTACATTTGCTTCCTTTGTCCATAACATTAATTTTCAAGAATAAAAAGACTTTCATTTATATTTTTACAAATAATGTTCGATTCAACTTACTTACTACAACATACTACAAAGTATTCGTTTTGGAAAACTGTTATGTAGTAGGATGAGAAAGAGTTCGAAAAATTCAATAAAGAAAACAAGAAACTTACAAAACTTTCTGCTACTTATAAAAGAAATACATAACGGGTCTTTCATTAAGCGTTTCCTATCTTTAAATTTAAATAAAACAGAGTGTGTGTGAGATATCATCGAAATTTTTTATTCGTTTGAAAGGCCTATCGTTGCCATTATATATGGAATATAACATCGTGCAAATGACCGCCGCGGCTTCGCTGGGTCGCGCTCACCCGAAATGTCCAATTTTTCATGATTCTGGCGCATAAATCAGGCTGAATTTGATCTATAGCATGGGTTATGTTGGTTTTGAGGGCCGCTGTGGTTTGTGGATTATTCGCATAGACCTGCGACTTAAGAAAACCCCACAAGAAAAAGTCTAACGAGGTCAAATCGTACGATCTCGATGGCCAGTTCACATCACCTCCACGTGAGATGAACATGCCCTCAAACTCACGTGCAGAATGTCCAATATGGCATGAGTTGTGTGGCGCATAGCGCCGTCTTGTTGAAAACACATGTCGTTGGTGTCCATATCATCCAATTCAGGCCAAAATAAGTTAGTAATCATCGACCTATAGATCTCTCCGTGGTCGGTGATGACCTGGCCAACGTCGTTCTCAAAGAAATATGGACTGATGACGCCGCCAGCCCAAAATCCTATGTTGTCTATGATCGTTTACTTTCAGCTCCTGGGTCAGTTAAATTTTGTACGGGTGCAGGCCCATGTCACGACGCAAAATTCGCCAAGTTGTGGTCTGCGAAAGTTCTTGTGAGCGACGCGAAATCGACTGCCTCGGATTCTCCTGCTCACTCTCACGGACAGCGGCGATGTTTTCGGCAGATCTTGCCTCTTGTCGTACTCATTGTTTACTGAACCAGTGGACTCAAATTTATCCACCACTCTGCAAATAATCCTCTCGGTAGGACGATTATGGCGACCGCAAAATGGGCGAGGCGCGCGGAACGTTTCCCGAACAGAACGCCTATTTTGATAAAACAATTTTATCATTTGCACGTGTTGTTGAACGCTATATCCGTCCACGATGATTTGGCAAAACAGGCTGAATAAGTAACAGCCAATTCAACAGAAACAAATTTCAGCAATACGGCCGCTATCAACTCTCAAAGTTCGGAAGTCCCTATTGGAAGACCCGTTATATCATTAAAGTCATTAAAATAAAAAATCTGCCTATCATGTCTCTCATTGTGTGACAAATTGAAGTGACAAATTTGATTCAAGTGAAAGGGATCATGACTGAAAAGACTTTTATATATAAGGTCAATGAAAATTTGGAAAAATATATGGGAAACACGGATTTAATAATAATAATTGTTATAATAATAATAATCCACGCTTTTACATCCCCCAACAGTATAACTCCAATTGCAGAGGGCTTTGATAGACCATACTATTACACACGCGCTCGTGGTGCGACTTAGGATCTTCGTCTATCAGCATTCGCTTAAACGAGAAAACGAAACTACGAAAAACCTTCCCGAACTCGAACTCGAGACCCCCAGTGGGATAATTAGGGATATTAGCTGAATTTAATTAGTCAAACATGATAATGATCTTAATCATACTACCAAGTTATTATTGCATTGGACACTCTTTATTTTATATCTTCATTGAGGTAAATCGAATAAATTAGAGTTTCTTAAGTATTACATAATGTCACCGAGTTGTTTAGAATTTTGTAGAAAACACCTCGTCGAACGCAAGTCGTCACTATAGCAAGAGGAGCACATCAATACGTGTCAGCTTTTTATATTATGATATTTATGTATATATTTTATGTTCAGAATCTGTTAATTTAAGCTCTTGCTTTTCATAAATAGGTTATTTATTCGTAATATCCCTTTTTTCGTCATATCTCATATTCTTTCTTTTCACGGTTGTTTACAATGTAATAAATTAACCTAGAAATACAGTTACAAGTCTGTTTATTTTATACTACCCACGCAATTTTGTCGCCCACTGTACATAGCATTACAGTATTTGTTTTTCTGAAAACAAAAACAAAACTATTTTTAGAGCATTTTATACATGGTTTACTCGAACTAACGAACGGTGATATATCTAATTATTAACACATTTTGTCAAGGTAACAGCGTATTTTATCACTGCAGTTTTAAAGTTTTCTAGGTACACATTTACTTGACAAGTTGTTTTAATTGCACTTTAATCTAATTCATTTACTATCGTATTTAAATAAAGCCTGTGCATTGCGCAAGCGAATGATTTATAGTTTGTCTGCACAATTAGTTGATTAACTTGTTTTTATTGGCATTAAATTAAGACGGAATGTATAAAAAGAATATTAAATATACTCCCAGAAGTTTACGATTGACGTATTGGCCATGGCGCGAAATTATGTGTTGCAACTGAATAATTTCACACTTACCTAAATTTGTGTGTTCAAATCATGTTGCATAATGTGATTATGGGAAATCGGTCATTTCTTTTACTAATTTCTCTTCGAATTAATCTTTTTTTAATTAAATGAGTATAATAACTCGAACGCGGTCTTGAATAAATACTAGTGCTGAAGTCATTTCATCATTCATCTATTTTTCCATCCACTTAATTTAATATTAGATTATAAATCATTAGACGCATTTTTAGATTTTTTTTTAAACCACTGAAGGTTGATATATAACCCCTTTTCACATTAATTTTCGTGTTCTGCATGCGTATTTCGATAACTAAGTTGTCATCATCAGCAGATAATTAAACAGTGTCGCACCTGGAAAACTACGGCAAAAATACCTGTACGAAAACAAATTCCGCACACGATCTGTACCGTTGAAAGCCAAAACGCACTCTGTATATTCGTTTCACATAATTTTTAAAAAAGACTGTGTTCTCGTCTTAAACTAAGATAAAAAGGAAAAGAGAGGAAAGGAAAGACAAATATCTACATGCAGTTTATTACACTCTCCCTTGTGTGTCATTCAAGAGATCAAAGAGACACGAGTTATGGTTGGGCCCCATGAGATCAAAGAGACACGAGTTATGGTTGGCCTTTATTCTTTAAAATGTACATGCTTTCATACGTCTCTAATTCGCGATAATTACACACGTTCTTTATCAAATGCAAACAATCCGCGTTAACATTATGAATACTTTCTAACACATGTTTTGCTAAACTGGATTTTTCTGGCCGATTGAATTTTATGTGCGCAATATGTTCTTTATAGCGGGTTTCTATCGATCGTTATGTTTGGGGGACGTATTGTTTACTCCAATCTAAACATTTAATACGGTAAAAACCCAATTTTTTCTGGTCCTCGACTTTGTCTTTTGCATTGCCTAAAAGGGATTTGATGGAATTAGTGGACCGAAATTTAACTCGAAAACCTCCAGTGATTGGACATTGTGCTCCTCTAACATAATATTGTATTCGACGCCACGCTCAGGATACACGTCCGCAGATTTGAATGTAAGGAATTTCAGAAATCGACGTCGAACGCGTTTGATTACAGTCGACCCTTATTCCAGCTTACTGACATCCAATGCAAAGAACAGTGTCTTCAATAATTTCTCTTCCACATTCCTTTATCGATGCCATCCCAAAAAAAAACCTGTTTATCCGTTGAGCAAAACAATTCATCGAGCCATTTTTTAACTTCTTCGAAACTGACGAAGTGCTGCTCTGAAAGTGCGTGTCCCAATGATGCGAAAACGTGATATTCGGACGGGGCAAGTTCTGGAAAGTACGTGCTTTCAACGCTTTGTTGATCGGTTTTGCTGCCCTTTACCGTGTTTTCAGACACATTCTGGACGTTTTTCTATCAATGCATGGTTCAAATTGATAATTTGTTGTCGATAGTGTTGTTTCACCAGACTTCAACATTTCGTAATACACCACGCAACTCTGGTCCTACCAAAAACAGAGCATTGTCTTGCGACCAAAACAATGTGGCCTTGAAGTCCTGTGGCCGGCTTAGACAGGTGATAATCGTGATTTTTGCTCTTGGGGTTTTCGAAATAAATCCATTTTTATCATCCGTCACTATTTGATGCAGAAATGACAGCATTTCACAGACGTTTTTTCGATTTTCCATTTGCCTGTCATTCAAATGATGTGGCACCTATTTTCCCCTTACTTGTAGTCGGTTGCTAATCGTTTCTTGAGCACATTTAATGCTTTTGCCATCAGTTTCGCATCTTCAAACTTGTTAGGTCTACCAAAACGTTCTTTGTCTTGCACATCGATATCGTCACTTTTTCGTCACTGTTAAAACCACGCCTCACATGTTTTTATAGTTGAAGCATGCTCTCCGTAAATTTCTACCAGCAAACAATGACTATCAGCGGCTTTTTCTTTTGATTAAATAAAAAAGTAATGCGTGCCACAAATGTACTTTTTCAGGCACGAAACTCGACATTTTTTCAAGAGGTATAAATCTATGACGGTGCTACTTTCACAAAATATAAAATGTTTGGATTTGAAGCTTGATGTCAGTGGAATAAAATGACATGTGTGTCAAATCATAACATTGCATACTTAAGCTTAGCGACATCTGTTAGAAAAACCGGTAACGACTTTTGGGTACACCTGATATTTTAGTAATCATAATTGTTTTTAAATCACCTTACTGTTTATTTACTTTAAGTCATTTATTTTTTATAATTAAAGATGAGTTGTGTAGATGAATTCATACAATATTATTAGTAGTGTTAATTGTTATATCGTATTTCAAAGAAAAAAGTAAAAAGCAGGGTAACAGACTTTTACATTTGTATGTGAATGTGCTTGACTATTTCTAGTTTATTGTTCTCACAAAAAGAAAGTACCATCATGATAATGATGATTTGTCTGTCCTTGAACATTACAAATGGAGGAAATTGAGAAAGTGAAATGAACTGCGAAGGTGTGTTGTAACGTTATATTAGCGTTACGTGTGGTGTATATAGTTAGTTATTTTGAAAGAGATTGAAATAGTTTATTTGCAACTATCATTATTTTGTTATTAATCTCTCTGTAATACTTATAATATTAATAATAATTATTTTTATTCATAATGCATATGTTTATGTACATACATGTAATGCGTTAATAATAAAGAAAAAAGTGAAACTATATAAAACCTCTTAGCTAATATTACAAAAATAAATAGAAGAATCAATCTAATAAATAATAATAAACTTTATTTGCTCAACATATTTTAGATCCAATTATAAGACAATATAATAACTACGATGACTACATTCATACATATATAGACAAAACAAATATTAATATTTTTTTATTTGTTTTGTCTATATATGTATGAATGTATTACACTTGTTTCTCTATTGTTTTCTGGGAAGACAAACACACCAGTAGTGTACAATATATTCCTTATTTTCTATTATTATTTTATAAATTAATTTTATGTTAGATATACGTATTATAAGAATATGTATATCGATTATCGATTTTATTTTAAAATAAAGGGTTTTCCAATAAGGACTTGACAACTTTTATCAAAATAAAATGCAGACCATTTGAGATATTTCAAAAACTTTATTATCGGGTTGAAGTACAATCAAAACATTTATGAATGGAACTCGACTTCGTTCATATGGCCACCGCGGGCACGTTTGCAGCGGTCGATTCGTTGGACCCAATTTTCGATGACTCGGCCACACAATTCGGCCGAAACGGCTGCTATTTCACGTTCAATGTCGGCTCTGAGCTCTTCCAACGTTGTCGGCTTGTTGGCATAGACCAATGACTTGACGTAGCCCCAAAGAAAAAAGTCTAGTGGCGTTAAATCGCACGAACGAGGCGGTCAATCGACTGGTCTATTTCTTGAGATGACACGCTCATCAAACTTACTCTTCAATAAATCGATTGTAACGTGTGCTGTGTGGCTTGTGGCACCGTCCTGCTGAAACCACATGTTGTCCAAGTCCATATCTTCCAATTCGGGCCAAAAATAATCGGTAATCATGGCGCGATAACGATTACCATTCACAGTAACGATACGATCATTATCGTCGACGAAAAATTATGGCCCTATGACGCCGCCGACATGCAAACCGCACCAAATAGTTATTTTTTGTGGATGAAGTGATGTTTCATGAAGCACATGTGGATTTTCACCCGACCAATAACGCATATTTTGCTTATTGACGAACCCATTGAGCCAAAAATGAGCTTCGTCACTGAAAATGATTTTGCGATGAAATTGATCATCTTGGCGCATCTTTTCCAGAACCCAATCGGAGAACGTACGTCGCTTCAAATTGTCCATCGGCTTCAATTCTTGAGTCAGCTTGATCTTGTATAGGTGTAAACCAAGATCCTTACGCAAAATTCGCCATAAAATGGTCTGGGCGACGCCCAACTCTTGAGAACCCGTTGTCTCACTGGCACGGCAACATCGCACAACGAATATGTAGACTCAAATTTTTGCACTAAACTTGTTACTGCCTGTCTACTAGGGCGAGAATTACGACCGAAAATAGGAGATAACGCTCTTAAAGTAGCGGTCACCGACTCCGAATTTCTGTAGTAAATTTTTATAAATTGAAGACGTTGTTCGTTCGTGTTCTTTACCATGATGAAAATGTTAAGTTTACTGAATAAATTGACAGTGACAGTTCGATGATTAGTGAAAGGGTGCGTTCACAAATTGAATTAAAAGTTGTCAAGTCCCTATTGGAAAACCCTTTATTACACAAACACTACGACATGAGTTCGAAAGTTGAATAAAAACTAGAATTTTTATGCAAGTAGATATCTTTAGCTACTGGATTTATGGCCTAATGTAATCGTTGTTCGTTCGTGTACTTTACCATGATGAAAATGTTAAGTTTACTGAATAAATTGACAGTGACAGTTCGATGATTAGTGAAAGGGTGCGTTCACAAATTGAATTAAAAGTTGTCAAGTCCCTATTGGAAAACCCTTTATTACACAAACACTACGACATGAGTTCGAAAGTTGAATGGAAACTAGAATTTTTATGCAAGTAGATATCTTTAGCTACTGGATTTATGGCCTAATGTAATCGCATTTAAAATTTCCGAGAAAAAGGTTTTCACTTAATTGCCTTACCTAAGTTGTAAAATGGTTGGACGATAATTTAGTTTTAAAGTACTTAAATACATAAATACCGACGAATATGTTTATTATTGTTTAATTAAAATTTAAACACATATTGATTTTAGTTAGTTCAATATATATGTACCAATTACTAAGGTAGCCGTTTATATTTCGGGAACTGGTAACACTGTTAGTGTTGTCTCCGATCTGATGATTGTATCGTGAAATTTGTCATTTTTGACAATATATTTACATTTACAGCAGTCGACTGTGTCGGTATTCCAAGATGTCCCACAACCAACGAAAGTTATTCGCGCTCGAAGCACATCAAAACAAATGGTCGCCTATTTTTTCAGAAAAACCGGTGACGTTGCAACCTTTCCTTTAGAGAATTGTAGATGTATCAATTCCGAATGTTAAGCAATTATTTGTTTGCCAAAAGTTTTTGAATAAATAAAGAAAACAAACCGAAAACGAAAGATCATTCTCCACCATGACAATGCGGACTCTCACAGGTCGGTTCAAACAATTGAATATTTGACCGGGCAAAACATTGAATTGACGAGCCATCCGCCTAACAGCCCTAATCTAGCACCCTTTTTGTTCCCACACTTGAAGAATAAACTTCGTGATGAACGGTTTTCTACGCCGGAAAAGGCAGTTGAGCCATTCAAAACTCATATTTTGGAGATACCGCCTTCACAGTGGCAGCAATGCTTTTCGGATTGGTTTAAACGAATGTAAAAGTACATTGATTTTCAATGAGAATATTTCGAAAAGCAATAAAACTATTTTCGATAATAAAAAATTTTTTTTTGTT
The DNA here is from genome assembly GCA_031893035.1 of Dermolepida albohirtum. Classification (NCBI taxonomy): domain Eukaryota; kingdom Metazoa; phylum Arthropoda; class Insecta; order Coleoptera; family Scarabaeidae; genus Dermolepida; species Dermolepida albohirtum. The sequence goes on along the minus strand of JAVIWB010000828.1, from coordinate 114,407 downwards.
TGCTATTTCCGGAATATAAACGCCTCATACACAGGCCAACCAATAAATATTTCTTAAAAACCTTTTTTTAAAGTTCAACCTGTTTCTTATGTGAAGGGGAAAAGAGAGTACAAAGATTATTTCCGCAGTTTTCGCAGTTTCGTCAAAAATCACTTTTCAATCAAAGAGAATGGTTGTCGCCTGAAAGTAAAGGCTGATTTGTGTAAACGTAAGATTTTATTAAAGTATTAGCCAAACATTGAAGAGATCTGAAAGTGTATACACTCCGCGCAACATGAATAGGACCAACTGCATATATGACATTTGTAGTTGGTATAAACATGGTAGCGCGCTGGAATTGTTATTTTCGAAAATAAGAGGGTTGATAAAAAGATGTATGTAGGTACCAAATATAATTTTTGTAAAAGTCAGTGCAAATGTACGTTACTAATGACAATAAGTAGAGTAATTAAACGCCACTTGAATACGACCAATCTACAAAATAAAAGATTCGTTTGCAATAACAAAATACTTTATTGTTCAATAATGAGTACTTTTGCCATTATTTCTTATAACCTCAAATAGTCGGGATGGAATGGAATTATACAGGGTTCTCAAGTAGTCAACGGGAAGTTCCGCCCAACTTCGTTTCAGCGCCTGCTCTAGTTCGTCAGCGCAACTGAATTGGGTAGCATTGGAGTACAATTTACGCAACAACCATCCCCAAACATTTTCTATGATGTTCAGGTCGGGGGAGAGCGATGGCCAATCGAGAACCTCCATGCCTTGTTCTTGAAACCAGCGTCGAACAATGCGCGCGGTGTGAATACTGGCATTATCCTGTTGGAAAATAAATGGCCCACCTGCCATAACGTTGGAAAATTTGTCTTTCACCTGTTGCAGCAGCTGGACGTACTTTTCCGAATTCTGTCTGCCCTTCACTATTACTAAATCAACAGGTCCGTTATAGGAAACAGCTCCCCATACCATGACTGAACCAACATCGGCTCGCCTTCGTGACTGAATCACTTCATCTTTACGTAAATCGTGGAAATAATAAGAAAACCCATCCGGGCCATCTAAATTAAACTTCTTCTCGTCACTGAAAATAACAGTTTGCCATTCTCTTGTCCACCCCATTTTTGCTTGAGCAAACTGAAGACGTGCAGTGCGCTGAAATTCCCTTAAAGGAGGCCGTCGTTTAATTTTCAAACGTTTTAAATGCGGATAGGTCTTCAGTAACTTCTGTACAGTTCTTACCGATGCATTCGTTCCAACGTTATTCGCGATTTGTCTTGCCGTTAATGCCGAATTCGATGCTTCGCGTAATATGGCTCGACGTTCTCTCTTAGTTGTAACGGATGTTGTTCGCCCTTTAAAACGTTTTCCATAATTCTCGGGATCCCTAATAAAATTGTTCACAACCTGGTGTGATCGACTTATTTTCTTTGCAGTAGCCCTTGAGGAATACCCTTCTTGATGGAACGCTTTAATTTTTCCACTTCCATACTTAAGCACTTCTGTCGTCCCATCGTTGCACAATACCCTTAATTACAGATGTTTGTTTATCCGGATACACGTTGTAACTCGACACTCATCCGGTAGCTTACTATTAAATACTGGTCGTATCCAACCGGCGCGGTGCATTTTATATGTATGTGGTACTTACGTCACCCAATGCATAACGTTAGGCACTATTGCGCAATAATGCGTATTATTTGCCATATCATACCATTACAAACTTGCATTGTATTTTTAGTAAGTGAATTGTTTTTCAAACCACCGAAAGCTTGCAACAAGTCGGGTGGTCCTATTCATGTTGCGCGGAGTGTATATACTTATATACTATAAACCACGAAAGTTTGCCGGTGTATCAATAACGCTGCAAAATACGAACATTTACCGGCATTTATCTAATTCATCGGTAGTCACATGTGTTGAAGAAAGAAAGGGCGCTAACGTTTTTCTAATAGAGTTGCCCGCTACGTCTTGTCAAGGAACCGTGAAAAATTAGAAACATGCAGAGTATTATGCACACATGTGTCACGTAAATAAGTGACATAAAATAGTGTTTTAACTTATGAAGTTGGTCTTTTCTACGGTTCCGATATTATTACATTCCTTGTATTTTACCGCTGTTATTTGTTTATTGTTCTAACCTCTAATTTATCATATTTATTTTGTAAGTTTACTTGTAAGTTTACACTTAAGTAACCTACGTAAATAGCTTTTATATTTGTTATTTACAGATTAAGTATCAAGTAAATATAGTATTTAGTTCGACATACTCACTTCCAGTCGACATTTTATTTCATACGACAGTGATCACGTGATCGGAAAATGTTCCTGATTTAAACTACATGTGTTTTTCTTTAATAAACCTTTGCATTCAATAAATGCTCTCATCTTTGTGGCGTTGGTTCATATAGCTCATATTTACCGAGTTTATAATGTTTTTTTCTATCTCTCTATTATTATATTTTCTCTGTGACTGTAGTAACAAAAAATAAACCCATATTTTGATTGATTCACTACTTTCAAATTCGTAGTGTCAATAAGAGATGTGAAGTGAATACGTTTCTCTATATACGTAAAGTTTGTAGGAGTAGATTTGTCAAGATTTCAGACCTGTACTGCGCATGATGAATTAAAAACTTTATCCTAAGGTAGGGTCTGTTCAAATGACAGAATGATAAATTACCATTCTTCGAAATCAATGCTTCTGTATTATTACGCATTCGTAATACACTTCCACATAGTACGGCGGTCGTTCCATTAGTAATTAAACTTCATTTTGTCCAATACCGGGTACACAGTGCGTAATAAATTGTGCGATAAAATGTAATGTCGTAACCACCAAGCAGGCAGGCAATCTGGCAGGCCAGCTATTAAGTCTAAATAGTGGAGGTCGTCGTCCTCTAATCCTATCCAGTGTTAAAATTATTTTTCACGTTGAACTTTCAGTTTTACCATCACTCGCTTCACTCACTCGAAGCTCAGTTGTTTCGGATCGTAGTGTGCTATGGGGCAGCTCACGGAGACAAGGCACAAGTTAAACCTGATGTGGGTCAACTTTCTCTTTGCAGAGAAGTGAAACTGCCATTTGATTTTTTCGCACACAATTCAGGTGAATAACCTGTACTCGTATTGTATTTACGAGCGTCGTTGCGTAACGTGTATTGCCCTCGTGGCTGCTTGCTTTTGCCTGCCTAGTGTCCTTCCTCCTATTCATTTTACCGCCGAGGTTTGACTTCTAACTTCTATACGGGTACGTGAGTATTGTATAAGAATATGCTCTTACGACACATTCCCCGTGAGACTTGATAATCAATGTTAAGGTGCCTTTGTAAGTATATAACGTAATCAAATATTCTAGAACACATCTACCTTTTAGAAAAAAATTTCCAAATACTTTTCGTTATTAAAATTAGTAATATAAAATTAATACATAACAATAGTAAAGTGAAACTTAATTCGAGTAAACAAAAATATTTAGGAGTAGAAAATATGTGACTAGAGGGATCTCATGTTATCGCTCTTTCTAAGACTACAAAGTTTAAATATAGGCAATAGACAAGCGATTAATAGAGTTGATATTGCGTGAGTTATATCAGCAGCGCACACTTCATGCAACGGGTTCAGCAGGCAATAAATGTAAATGGACACCTAGCGTTTTCAGTGTGCAGATGCACAAAATGGATAAGGTCGGTTAAATATATGTAATATATTATTATCTAGAGCCGCATTAGTATTCGGTTAATTATATACAATATGTTTTACGAAATTCAGATAGGTATAATGCATAAATCACAGATTAATATCAATTATGTATGACTTTGCCGATCAAATGCTCACAGTGCTAACTCTAGTAATTAGTTACTGATTATTAAAGCTGAGGTTTCGAATTGGATTTTAGGAGTGTTGTTCTGGAAGGTTTCTGCAGTTTTCTTATCGTTTAAGGTGAATGACTGCGGCCATAGTAATAATAATTTTACATCTTATCAGTTATTAAGACTGCATCGTCCGTGTATATATATAATTATTTACTTTTATTGACTTGAAATTATTAAATCTTACTAAAATTCGGTAGTCTTCCATTCCCTTTGTGCTCTTATGACCCTATCCTTAATTATTATGAAAAGTAACTGATTTCGAGTGAATCCTTGCCTTTCTACTTTCTCAGGATTTAATTTCCTAAATTTTTTTTCTTTTGATCCCTATAAGTAGAACGGTCAATTTTTATCGGCACGACAGGATGGAATTCGATACAGTATGTGTGTAAGTACTTACGTACCAACGAATATATAACTACGCAGAATGATCGACTTTGAATGAGTTCACGTAAATATTCGGTATGTACTTGTTACGAACCTCGTGCGCAAATAAATGTGACCGCTCTACATATAATTTTAAACATCATCAAATAAATATATTAATAATATAGTTGAACGACAATGGAATTACAAAAATATAAAAGTCTTCGGTAACAGCAATATAACCTGAAGGAATCTCTTTAAATTACTTTTAAAACCGAGACACAAAGCCCGTAATAAAAATTGAAATGGTTATAATAAAATGTTAAGGGACGTTGAATACTTATGTTGTAGAGACAATTATTACTCAATAATTTATAACTTTCCCACAAAGAATTAAACATTTCCTAAAAAGTATTCTCGTATTGGTGTTACTAATTGGCCTTTTGTGGTAATTAATGATATAAAATTGTTTAATGCTTGGATGCCTGCTTTTATGGATTACAATAATTTCATTAGCAGAACAATTAACGGTAATTATGAAAAATAATACACGTAATGTTATTGCATTTATCCACGTACTTTAATACATAGAGTTACGTGTATAGTTTAAAATAAAATAGGGGAAACATTAATTTTTTTCTAAATTAACTTTCACTAAATAAATACAGAAACTATTTTCTTGTATAACTATTATTTTTTGCTATTCTATCGTTAATTAAAAATTTCTACGTCGTGGAAGGACTCGAACCCCTATCTGCCGTTTTCTAGACGGCTGCCCTACCAATTAGGCCACTGGGAAGCATATCTTCCAGTCATTTAACACGCCATAACTCATATTATAGAACAGATTTAATACTTATATAAAACCTGCAGTCACGTTATTCTTATGTTATTGTATACAAATACATAGTCCATCGCAGAGAAAACCGATTTTTTTTTAATAAAAACATAACCTTTTTGTTTTGGTAAAATTCATTTATTTTATTCGGCTTCAATACAATGTTTTGCACGGTTAATTAACATTTAAAATGAATTTTTAAGTTTGTCTCTAGTGATGGCCTTCAAGATCGCTGTCGACGCCTTTTTAATGGCTACGACGTCGGCATAGCGCTGCCCTTTTATTGGCAAATGTACTTTGGGAATAGATAGAAATCACATGGGGCTAAATCCGGTGAATACGGTAAATGGTTGATGGTTAAAATGCCATTTGTAGTTAGAAAATCAGTGATAAGTGTCGAGTGATAAGATGGTGCACTATCATGCAACAAACGCCAGCTACCACTTTCACGATATTGAAGGCGCACACGACGAACACGCGCCAAAAGACGCTTGCTTCATAACACCAAGATAATATGCACCATTGACTACTTGACTAGTTGCTACAAACTCTTTGTGCACTATGCCTTAAAACAAATCATCCCTAAAAACAAATCAACATTGTCTTCACTTTTGACTTCTCCAAACGCTTTTTTGGTCTTTCTTCGCTAGGATGTTTCCATTCAGAGCTTCCACGCTTGGTGTCTGGATCATATTGAAAACACTAAGTCTCATCGTCAGTTACAATAAAATTCCTGAAGTTTTCGTCCTTTTTTTGGGGTCCTTAATCGAGTCTGTACAATATTGAATTCGATGAGCTTGTGTGGTACAAGCCTTACAGTCACAAATACTATGTTAAAATGGAATGACTTGAATCTTTGGAAATACATTTATACCATTCGGCTTACTTCTGATAAATTCAAGCACAAGTTCGATGTTACTTTCTGTAACCACAGATTTTTTTGCGCCAAGATGTTCGTCGTCATTTATATCCGTACAACCGCCTATTGAATCGTTTATACCTCTCATACACACTCGTACATGATAAGCATCCATCACCATACACTTGTTTCATCAAATTAAGTGTTTCAGTAAACGATATACTGAGTTTAAAACAGATAATTGGTCTTTGTTCAAAATTCATTTTTCGACCAATGCCAAATACACACTGTTACTTTATGCGCAATTTCTCTGTATCTAATGATGCAAATGTCATGATATTTAGACGTAAAATTGGTGAAAGATCTACCTTACCGACGCATATTTTTGTAATAGATGGAACCACTAAGAATTACTATTTTAAAAAAGTTCGGCCTTCTATGCGACAGACTGAGTATATAACTATTATTAGGTAATAATTATTATTCTCATTCTTCTTACTGTTATATAATTATTTATATATTATTCATTATTTTTAATTATTAAGATTATGTTGGTTAACCTTCCAATATCTTTACCAATGATTGTAACATTTGTGACTGTAACTTCTTAATTTTAATTTCTCTCTACACCTTGGTGATAAATAATGCTCTCTCTTAAACACTCTACAAGTTTTATTAAATTTAATTTAGTATGTCAGCATTTGAATACGTGTTTTGTTTTCATTTCTCGTCTTTTAAATAAATAATACACAATTAAGTCATTACTATGGGTGTTAAGCTGACAGCATATGACTAGTGACAGATTAATTATTTGTTTTGAAGTTCTGCTAAAAATTTCACAGTCATAGTCGCTAGAAATTAAATGATTTTAATCGATTGCACAAAAACAGGACATAGCTTAAAAACTGGAAGAAATTGGTATAAGGAACTATAACACCATTTGAAAGAAAATAAAATTTTGGGAATATGGAAAATATACAAGCTGTTCTATTGGAAAAAAACAGCTTATGATGTTTTAAAAGTAACTAAACTTGGCATTAAACTTTCCCACCCTGTATGCAATTAGATCACTTTGAAAGTATAGAAGGAAAGCTTGAAATCTAGCAATCCGATTTGTTAGTATTGTCACACTGCCTTTCTTACTGTAAAATGCATATGGTTTTAAGGTAGTTACTGTTTTTGTTCTCATTTTTTTGAAAAAAATTAATATTGTAAAAACGACTAATTTTGAAACTAAGGAAATTTTATAAAAGTCCATCTAAAATTCGTCGAACCCAAAATTGCAACAGTATATTAAGTGTTTTATTTAAACTATGGAGGATATCGCCAACTTCCGATGTAGTCAGAACCGTTACACGCGTGCCATTACTTTATTTGAAGAGAGCATTCCCGAAAATACTATTTTCCAACTTTCGAATCGAAGTAGTCTCTGAAATATTTTAAAAGGTACTTACCGTAAGACACCTGTATATGTATATATACTTATATACGGGTATTCATTTCTTATATCCGCATATGGGTAATTTTCTTAGTATTGATGATACACGATCAGTTAAGGTAGCAAAATTGCTCAAAAATTCAAGTATTTAATAACACTTCCAAATTTGAAATATTAAGATAATTGCCAAAATTTTGAATCTTACATATCTTCGTGACCACTTAAAATAAAACAAAATTGAAAATGACGTCTGGTAGATATTTTTAGGTAGAATTTTGTAATTTTTTTTTAGCGTAGCGTAAATATTAATTGAGGAAATAATAAGGAAGTAGGCTTTGAAAAACTATTTTAATGTTGAAAAAATAAAAGAGGAAAAAAGACAAATGACTAGAAACAGTACCAAAACTGTTAAATTATAAAATTGTGCAGGAAATAAATAAATGAATGAGCAAGCAGTATCTAAATTTATTTCAGTAAATGCTCTAAATTACCAACATTATTCCCTTTGGACATCTCACATCTTCTCACCACTTCGAAATTAATCTTCCGCAGAGTCTGAGAGCGAGCGCCTCTTATGGCTGTCGTAATATCCATTTTTAGCTTCTTAACTTTGTTGTATTTATTTTTATATATTTTATTCTTTATGATACCCTATGTTGAAACCTAGCACATTACATTTTAAGACACTAAGTCACGTTCACCTTAACTGCGGTCGTAAATCGCAGGGTATTGTTAAATTGATTGGTGACAGTTAATAATAATATGAGAAAATACAAGCATTAAAATAAAACTATTTATTTAACACTTATGCTTTTGATACAATTTTAAATTTGGCGATGTACGAAACCGTTGTTTGTTAATGAATCTATTGGGTTGGCAACTAAGTACTTTCGGTTTTGTAGTATAAAATAAAACACTTTCTTTTTAAACAAAGAATAGTTTTTAATCAATTATATATTTTCCATTTTGCTCAATGACCTTTTGCCAACTTTCTTTCAGCTGCATGATTCCGCGCTCATCAAATTTCTGGTCCTTATCAGAAAAAAAGTGAACCAGGTGCGAGTGAAGGTCATCGTCATTTGTGAAAGTTTTACCATTCAAACAATTCTGCAAACTTCGAAATAAATGGCAATCAGATGGTGCTAGATCAGGGCTGTATAGGGGATGTGGCATCACTTCCCAGCCAAGCTCCAATAGTTTCCCAGGAGTTGCCAAAGATGTGTGAGGCCTTGCATTATCTTGGTGGAAAACTACACCTTTCCGATTTGACAATTCTGGCCGTTTTTCTTTGATTGCTTCATCCAGTTTTATTAATTGTTGACAGTAAACATCAGAATTGATCGTTTGGTTCCTTGGAAGCAGCTCAAAAAACACAACACCTTTGTAATCCCACCAAACTGACAGCATGATCTTTTTTGAATGCAATTCAGCTTTCGATGCGGTTTGAGCTGGTTTATCGTGCTTGCTCCATGATCGTTTTCGAACTATGTTACCGTACAGGATCCATTTTTCATCACCAGTGATGATTCTTTTTAAGAAAGGGCCGTTTTCATTTTGTCTAAGGTGCATATCGCAAAAGTTGATTCTTTGTGTTAAATGAATTTCTTTCAATTCGTGAGGTACCCAAATATCAAGCTTCTTAACTAGCCCAAGGCATTTTAAATGTTTTTCAATTGTTGTGTGCGATTCATTTAGCCTCTCCGCAACCTCTCGAACAGTTATATGATGATCCTCTTCAATTATGACTTTGATTTGGTCATCATCAACTTCAGTAGGCCGACCAGAACGTTGCTCATCTTTGAGGGAAAAATCTCCAGAACGGAATTTTTTATACCAATTCTGACACGTGCGCTCTGTTAAGCAATTAGCACCATAAACTTCACATATCTTTTTGTGAGCCGCAGCAGCTTTCTTTCCTTTACGGAAATAAAATAGTAAAATATGTCGAAAATGTTCGTTTCTGCACTCCATTTAAAATTAACCCACAACTAATAGCTTTAATAAAAATCACGCACTACTTGTTTCTGAAGTTACGTCAATGTGACTAGTATCACGCGACAAACGGTAAAGTACAGCACTAACATACGTTATACAAAAAATAAAGCAACGCTCTCTATCAGTAAAAACCGAAAGTACTTAGTTGCCAACCCAATATTTAAACTGAAGAATGGGATAGTTCTCTTTATAGTTACTGAAATCGGTGTGTATAAAACGGCTGTTTGTTGAATTCTGACTCAAAATAAATGCCTTTAGATTTAATCAAACTCAGGAACAATAAGAATTATCATTCAAGTTTAGATGCCCTTCTAAGACTATTAAGAAATAATGAAAGTGAGCAGTTCCAAAGCTAAAAAATTACATTAGGGAAAATAAGGTTGGTAAATCTCTATATATATTTTTACATACCTTCTAATAACAGAAAGAAACTAGTATACAAGAAAGTCCCAATACATTTAAGAAATGCGTGCCTTTAACCCATCGACTTGAACTATTAATAATAATAATAATAATATTTAATGCTCAACAGTTATACAGATCATTTACAAGACATAATTCTCTTAAAAATAAAATTGTAATTAAAAACAAAAATAGGTGCAGTTAATGTAATACAAAGAAAAGTAAGAATTCAATTAACAAAAAAATATACACACTTATAATAATGTAATGCAAGTCATTTAAAAAAAAAACTGAACGAACGATAATATTATAGACGCAAATTAACGAAAGGGATCCTCGTATAATACATTGGCATTTCTGGGCATATGTACCAGTGGAGTCTTGTAGAGAACATTGGTTCTTGCCCTAGCTATTGAGAAGGTTGTCGATAATCTAGTGTCAAAACTAGGCACGAGGAAATCAACCTGGGACAACAGCACAGAAGAATTAATAAAATTATTTATTAATTTATAAAGAAAACCGCCATTAGCTTTCTCTCTGCGTATACCAAGAGAATCAAAATTGTGCCTAACAAGTAGACCCTCATACGTCGAATCAAAGGCAGGATAATGTCCATCAATCCTGTAGGGTAAATATTTAAGGGACCTCTTTTGAACACGCTCCAGGTAACTACTGGTAATGGTAAAGCGGATACCACACAACTGAAGCATATTCCAATCTGAACCAGACAAGAGAACTCTAAAGAACTTTCAAAGTGTGCAAGCTACTAAAGCCCCTGCAAGAACGAATAAGGAACCCAAGACCTGTGGAAGACCATGAAGTTATACTACTTATGTATATGCTTCGAAAAGCTAAGATGCAAGTCGAACAAGACTTCAAGATCCTTGAAGTTGTGTACTCTAGGTATAATGGATTGCCGAACATTGTAGTTATAGTAAAGCGGAGTATCACTTCTACTAAAAGAGAGAACAGCACATTTATCGATGTTGAGATTTATCTGATTGTGAGTACACCAATCGTCAATAATGCACAGATTTGATTGAAGATTAGTACTATCGTCAAGTGAATTAATACAGCTGAAGATCTTTAGATCGCCGGCGTAAGCTAACACTCTGCAGTCAAAACGTTCCAAGAAATCATTAACGTATATATTAAACAACTATTGAGAACTAGAAAGTTTTACAAATTAGTCCTAGTGCATAATAAACATCTCATGCCAATGAACCAATATTGTAAAACGTAAACATTATAATATTGACAATTGATAAACTAAAAGGTTCTACCGGAGAATAAAACTATGATATCACAAAATACGCAATACATAAATATTCAGGTTTTCTGAACACCCTATACGAAAGAAAAATCTATAGTCTGTATCACGAACAGATAGACTAATAAATATGTGTGATCAGCACGTTATCGTGAAAAAATATTTGACGACGTGTTACTATCTGAAAGAGTGTCCAAGCAACCTTAAAGATAGGTGTAAAAGGCAAATAATACCAATTTAAACAAGCATTTAAAAGTACGTAATCTTCATTCCCTTTGGGTTGCCCTCAATTGCACTACGGTTAAAAAACCGCGCGAAATAGTGGAAGCATATACTAGGTCGCCAATATATCATCTCATCAACATCTTTATATGTAATGAAACTTATGCATATTGAAGAGAAGCAATATTCATCGGTTTGGATCATTGAAAATGACCCAGAACCAAAAAAAATCAAAAAAAAATGAAACGAAACGATGAACATATTTTTTTGGATTAATAGATATGCTTCCAATGTAACACCCGAGGGTCGCTGCATTGTTCATGCAGAATGATACACTGCAGTTTGTCTGCCTCGAGTTACTTTCATAGCTCCAACAGAAAGAGAACAGACCTCATATATTAATTCTTATTGTAAATGATATTTTATATTTTGGTACACCGCAATTTGTCGGCCTCGAGTTATTTAAAATGTCCGCGAAAATCATATAAGAAGTAGGATCAACTTGTATCATAATATCACTCGGACGTGCACTGTTGCTCGAACTTTTGAGTAGTTGAATGCCCGAAACATTAAAATAATGTGACATTCTTGGTATAGTCCAGGCATGCCATTTAAAGATTTCTTTCTATTTCTATGTGAAAAGGATAAGTTATGGAGTTTAAGATTAGTTTTCACAGAAGAAAAAATACTTTTACTATGATTAGAAGTTCTTATTTATAAATAAATTTGTTTTTGTCAGTTGTATGTTACTTTCATAGGTCCAACAGCAAGAAAATGGACCTCGTATATTAATTCTTGCTATTACACAGGCCAACACACATTTTGGTGCCTGCGATTTTTTAACTGTTCCTGGGTAATTTTTGGATGCAGAATGTAAAAAAGTTCTCGGATTTGGTCTATCAGATCTAGTTTTTGAGATTTTTTTAAAAACTTGTGTATATATTTTACGTTATAACTGTTATAATTATTTTACATAATTACATTAGTCACTAATCACATAAAAATTTTCTTTTATACGACTTTCTAGAATGGAGTTTACTAGGGCAGTCTCGTTGAAGGCTGCAGCAGTAGTCCGCCATCATGTAACTATCCCATTGTCCTTGATAACGATCTTCCATAGTTTTAATATCCTGATGTAATCTTTCCCCCTGTTCTTCACTACAATCACCTAATTTTTCTGGAAAACGATCTAGGTGGCTGTGGAGGTAGTAAACTTTTATACTCATGTTACAGCCGAGAATATTAAAATTTGAAAGCATAGTTTCCACTAATTCTACGTAATTCTCTGCTTTATGATTGCCCAGAAAATTTTGTACTACTTGAACAAATGAACACCAAGCGTTAGATTCAGTCTCGTTCATTGATGTGGTGAATTGTGGATCTTTAACAAGTTGCCTTATTTGAGGACCATCAAATATACCAGCTTTTAGTTTTTCCGTGCTAATGCTAGGAAATTTACGTGATAAATACCCAAAACAATTTCCATCTCGATTTAAAGCCTTCACAAATTGCTTCATTAAGCCTAGCTTGATATGCAAGGGCGGAAGTAAGATTTTTTCTCTTGCCACCAAAGGTTCGTTGATCACGTTTTGTTTTCCTTGAATCATGACATCTCTTGAAGGCCATTTTTTTAACCCAGTGCTCATTTTTATCTCTGCTGTCCCAAAGGCACAAAAAACAAGGATATTTTGTATAACCACTCTGCTGTCCAAGGAGGAAGTTAACCATTTTTAAATCGACACAAATTGCCCACTGATGTTCTTCGTATTTGATTTTTCTTAAAACTAATGCAATTATTTCATATTCTTCCTTCATGGTAGTAGAATGACCAATAGGAATTGAGCCATATTTGTTACAGTTATGTAAAAGAACACATATTTATCTCTTTATTTGTTGTCCTTTATCAGAAAAAAATATCAATTAACCTGTAACCTGTATCTCAAAAACTAGAGCTGATAGAAAAAATCTGGTGGCATTTTTGGAATCAGCACATTAAAAACATCAAAAATCAGATGTTAGATTTCCGGCACCAAATTTTTTTTTTCATTTTGTTACCCTGTGTTATTACTGACTATTTTATATTTTGGTGTATTGCAGTTTGTCTGCATCGAGTTGTCCAAAATGCCACCGAAAATCCTATAAGAGGTAGGATCATCTTGCATCGTTCGTACTCCGACGTGTACTGTTGCTCTAACTATTGAGTAGTTGAATGTCCGAAACATTAAAACAATGAATCATTCTTGGTGTAGTCCAGACTTGACATTTAAAGATTTCTTTTTATTTCTGTGTATAGAGGATAAGTTACGGAGCTTAAGATTAGTTTTCATATAAGAAAAAATACATTTACTGTGAATAGAAGTTCTTAATTATAAATAAACTTATTTTGTCAAAAAGTTGTATGTTCTTTCATAGGTGCAACAAAAAGAGAACAGACCTTTTATATTAATTCTTGTTATTATTACTATTTTATATTTTGGTACACTGCAGTTTGTCTGCTCTGAGTTGTCCAAAATATCTGCGAAAGTCGTATAAGAAGTAGAATCGTCTTGCATTATGTTAACACTCGGACGTGCACTATTGCTGGAACTTTTGAATATTTGAATGCCCAAAACATTCAAATAATGAACAATTATTGGTATAGTTCAGAATTGACATTTATGGATTCCTTTATATTTCTATGTATAGGGGATAAGTTACGGAGCTTAAGATTAGTTTTTCACACAAGAAAAAATGCATTTACTATGAATAGAAGTTCTTAACTATAAATAAATTTATTTGGCCAAAAAGCTGTATGTTACTTTCATAGGCCTAAGAGAAAGAGAACAGACATCGCATATTAATTCTTGTTATTATTACTGACTATTTTACATTGTGGTACACTGCAGTTCGTTTGCTCTGAGTTGTCCAAAAGTCTGCGAAAATGTATGGAGGATAAGTTACGGAGCTTAAGATTAGTTTTCACATGAGAAAAAATGCATTTTCTATGAATAGAAGTTCTTAGTTATAACTAAATTTCTTTGGTCAAAAAGTTGTATGTTACTTTCATAGGTCCAACAGAAAGAGAACAGACTTCGCATATTAATTCTTGTTATTATTACTGACTATTTTACATTTTGGTACACTGCAGTTTGTCTGCTCTGAGTTGTCCAAAAGTCTGCGAAAATCGTATAAGAAGTAGGATTATCTTGCATCATGTTAACTTTTGAACTATTGAGTAATTGAATACCCAAAACATTAAAACAATGAATAAAAGTTCTTAATTATAAATAAATTTCTTTTGTCAAAAAGTTGTATATTATTTTCATAGGTCCAACAGAAAAAGAACAGACCCCGTATAATAATGCTTGTAAATATTAGTGGCTATTTATTGGGTTGGCAACTAAGTACTTTCGGTTTTTACTGATAGAGAGCGTTGCTTTATTTTTTGTATAACGTATGTTAGTGCTGTACTTTACCGTTTGTCGCATGATACTAGTCACATTGACGTAACTTCAGAAGCAAGTAGTGTGTGATTTTTATTAAAGCTATTAGTTGTGGGTTAATTTTAAATGGAGTGCAGAAACGAACATTTTCGACATATTTTACTATTTTATTTCCGTAAAGGAAAGAAAGCTGCTTTGGCTCACAAAAAGATATGTGAAGTTTATGGTGATAATTGCTTAACAGAGCGCACGTGTCAGAATTGGTATAAAAAATTCCGTTCTGTGGATTTTTCCCTCAAAGATGAGCAACGTTCTGGTCGGCCTACTGAAGTTGATGATGACTAAATCAAAGTCATAATTGAAGAGGATCATCATATAACTGTTCGAGAGGTTGCGGAGAGGCTAAATGTATCGCACACAACAATTGAAAAACATTTAAAATGCCTTGGGCTAGTTAAGAAGCTTGATATTTGGGTACCTCACGAATTGAAAGAAATTCATTTAACACAAAGAATCAACTTTTGCGATATGCACCTTAGACAAAATGAAAACGACCCTTTGTTAAAAAGAATCATCACTGGTGATGAAAAATGGGTCCTGTACAGTAACATAGTTCGAAAACGATCATGGAGCAAGCACGATAAACCAGCTCAAACCACATCGAAAGCTGAATTGCATCCAAAAAAATCATGCTGTCAGTTTGGTGGGATTACAAAGGTGTTGTATTTTTTGAGCTACTTCCAAGGAACCAAACGATCAATTCTGATGTTTACTGTCAACAATTAATAAAACTGGATGAAGCAATCAAAGAAAAACGGCCAGAATTGTCAAATCGGAAAGGTGTAGTTTTCCACTAAGATAATGCAAGGCCTCACACATCTTTGGCAACTCGTGGGAAACTATTGGAGCTTGGCTGGGAAGTGATGCCAAATCGCCCATACAGTCCTGATCTACTACCATCTGATTACCATTTATTTCGAAGTTTGCAGAATTCTTTGAATGGTAAAACTTTCACAAATGACGATGACCTTCACTCGCACCTGGTTCAGCTTTTTGCTGATAAGGACCAGAAATTTTATGAGCGCGGAATCATGCAGCTGAAAGAAAGATGGCAAAAGGTCATTGAGCGAAATGGAAAATATATAATTGATTAAAAACTATTCTTTGTTTAAAAAAAAAGTGTTTTATTTTATACTACAAAACCGAAAGTACTTAGTTGTCAACCCAATAATATTTGAAAATAAATTAATTTAATTATCCATTAATTTAATATCTATATATCAAAAAAATACTAAAAACTCACGCTGTATAAGTTAACACATGTCAATATGTTTATTTGAATCACGCCAATATTTTGATCACGAACTTGCCATATACATACATATGTATACATACGTACACAACATACTAGATGAGACAATGTTTCGTTCTACGTTTGAACAATTGTATGTTTACCTTTTACACTTAAATACAAGTGGGCCATTAGTTGTGAAAAAATAGATTACATGAGCTCGCGTTTTTACATTTTTGTTTACGGAAAATACGCAAAGTCAGGAGCAATGTTCAAAAGAAACCTTTGTAGGATAGCAGGTTCAACAACCTCAATCAAGGCTTTATAAAACCCTTGAAAAACGCTTTTTGATTCTTGCCTGTTACCTACCAGCGATAAACAACGGATAGTGGGTAGGAGAAAATAAGCGGGCCAGTACTTACGCAAGTTGACATTGCGCATAAACAAACGTACGTATTTTGTTAAATATCAGTGTTAAAATCAGTTTTGCTCGTTTCTCTTTTTTCATAATTGGTAGTTTTCGCAAATGCTGTTGACCAAAAATGATGAAAAACCACTACCCTGCATACTAAATTTCCTAACAGAAAATTTGTATCGAAGGTTGATGCAATTATGTGTGAATAGCAACTCATTCTGACGTCGCTTTGTATGTCAAGGTTTCAGTAAAAAGTATCTGTAATAATTAAACAGAAAATGTTTTCTTTTCACGAGAATCGTAATGTTGGTTAGAAATATATGCATGTATTGAAAAAAATATATTTGTACACGTCATTTAAACTAAAAACATTGCTTATTAATATTTTTTTTTCGTGTACATATATTGCAAAATCGTATTTTTTTAAATTGCAAATTATCGAATTAAAAAGCTATAATACATTGTTATACACGTATCAACGTAAAGTCTAGAATTTTCTTAAATTGTAAACATTTATTATTTCGTTTCTTTCTTCAAGTCAAGGATAATTTTGTAATTATATTTTCTAGAGAATTATATAATTCAAACCTTTCTAGAACATGCGGAGACTGCATTCTGCAAATGAACTAAACAAACATGTTATATATTCAACATTTCCACAATTCACTGATTCTCTGCATATAGGGTGAATACCATTTGAATTCAGAAATAAATTGTAGACTGAGGAAATTATAGTTCATTCGGTTAGTTACATCAGCAAATCAAGAGTGAAGTGTGACGTCACGAAACCAAATACCACAGCAAATGGCGTACTATTGGCGTACTGTTATAAAAGGCTTCTAAATATACAAAGGGTACTGGGAAAGTTTTGCAATATGACGCAATAATGAATCGCAGGAAGCTGCTTGTTGCTGCATGTTGAGACATGTTCATACGTGCATAGTAGCCGCCGCGCCATGTCGATGGGCTCAGTTATTCGTTAGCAGTGAGAGTGTAAAGTGCTTGCGATAGCATCGTGGTCACGAAATGAGATAAGGGCAGTTTTCCGTTATAATTTCGTGCGTGGTTTAAACATAGACCAGTGCTTCGAAAAAATGATTCTTGTACTAGGTGATGTTTGTCCACATCACACAACGATATTCAGGTGGTATAGAGAATTCCAAAGGGAAATTTAACTGTGGAGGATGCTGAGAGGCCGGGAAAGCCACGAACGTCAGTTACGGAGGAAAACGTTACTACATGATCATGTGAAGAAACTTTGTTTTCTGTGGGTGCTGCATCAACTGACCGAAGAGCAGATGACACGACATGTGACTTGGTACCGGGAGATGCTAAAAAAGTTTAATAAGAGCCAATCTCGGTATGTGAACAACATCGTGACAGGTAACGAGACTTCGCAGTACTATGACGATGTGCCGACCAAAGCTTAAAATACAGTTTGGGTCTTTGATGATGAGGACACACCCGTAGTTGTTAGAAAATCCCGATCTGTAAAGAAGACAATGATGGCTGTATTTTTCAAACCGAGTGGAATTGTGGAACGCGTCGTTTTAGACATACAGAAGACAGTCACAGCTAAGTGGTATACTGAACAGTGCCTGCATAAACTCATTGGATCTATGAAGAACCTGCGGCCAAAGTCAAGAATGGAGACCTGGTTCCTCCATCACGATAATGCTCCAGCTCACCGCGCCAAAGCCTGCACCCGCATGTGAAAATGAAGCTAAAAGGGACGCGGTGTTCCAGTGATGAGGACCTTCTGCGGGCTTGGGACAACGATTGTGCTTTACTCCCTAGTGAAACTTGGCAGAACTGGTTTGAAGGTTGGTTTCCTAGGATGGAGAGGTTATTGAGTCTAGAGGAAATTACTTTGAAAAAATTAAATAAACAAAGCTGTATTGCAAAACTTTCCTAGTACGCTTCGTATATATATATATATATATATGTATATATACAGTCCGTCGCAGAGAAAACCGAACTTTTTTTAAATAAAAAAAGCTTACTATTTTGGTAAAATTCATTTATTTTATATTTATATTATAAACAGAAACTACAGGGGGTTAAATCCGTGAATACGGTGAAAGGTTGATGGTCAAAATGCCACTTGTAGTTAGTAAATCAGTAATAAGCGTCGGGCAATGAGAGGGCGCATTATCATGAATTTTTTTACTTTTTACTTCTAAAAACGGCTTTTTTTTCTTTCTTTCTTCGCTTGGATGCTTCCATTCAGAGCTTTGACGTTTGGGCTCTGAATTATATTGCAAACACCATGTCTCGTCACCAGTTACAATAGAATGCCTGAAGTGTTCGTCCTTTAGTCAAGTCTGTACAACGATGAATTCGAAGCAATTTTTGATCATTAGTTAACTTGTGTGGTACAAACCTTGCACAAATCTTTCTCAGTCCCAAATGCTGTGTCAAAATGTGATGAATTGAATTGGCGGAAATATTTAAGTCCATTCCTATGTATCGCAATAATTTTGTGCGTGAATTTATCATTTCTGATAAATTCACGCACAAGTTCGATGTCACTTTCCGTAACCACAGATTTTTTACACCAGGATGTTCGTCGTCGACCAGTGCCAAATACACACTGCTACTTTACACGCAATTGCTCTGCTTCTAATGATGCAAATGCCATGATATTTTGACACAATATTGGTGAAAGATCTACCTTAGCGGCGAATATTTTTTTTTAATATATGGCGCCGCTAAGAATTACTGTTTTAAAAAAGTTCAGTTTTATCTACGACACACTGTATATATAATATTGGGTCTGGGAAAAAGTTCGTGGCGTTTTTCCCGATAGATGGCATTGGTTGCCGATAACTAAAGAACAACAAGTCACAGCGACACCACCGAGGGCTCGTTTTTTAGATGACCTTCCGAACGTTAGTTTGAGCGTAGAAACATTGTAATCGGTGCAGTGGTTGGAAAGTTATTCGCACTTGAAAATGGAGAAGAATAATGAGAAATTTCGCTATATTCTGCAATATTATTATGATAAGGGGAAGAACGCTGCGCAGGCTTGTGATAAAATTTGTGCTGTGTACGGTGAAGGTACTTTATCGAAATCTGTTGCGCGGAAATGGTTCGCTCGCTTTCGTTCTGGAAATTTCAATGTGAAAGATGAGTCACGCTCCGGTCGTCCAATCACTGAAAAATCTGATGAAATTCTTGAAAAAGTCCAACAAGATAAGCATATCAGCAGTGTCGATATTGGCATGGAGCTAGGCATTGACCACAAAACTGTTTTGAACCATTTACACAAAGCTGGTTACAAAAAAAAGCTTGACGTATGGGTTCCTCATGAGTTGAGCGTGAAAAACATGATTGACCGAATTAACATCTGCGATGCGCTGCTCAAACGGAATGAAATCGAGCCGTTTCTGAAACGTTTAATAACCGGAGATGAAAAATGGATTACGTACGATAATCGGAAGCGTAAAAGATCGTGGATAAAGGATGGTGAGCCGTCACAAGCGTTCGCTAAGCCAACATTGACGCCAAAAAAAGTGATGCTGTGTGTATGGTGGGACTGGAGGGGAATCGTCCACTACGAGCTACTTCCAACTGGTCAGACGATTGATTCTCAACTCTACTGTGCACAACTAGAGAGATTACGCCAGGCGATTGAAAGAAAACGGCCCGAATTGATTAATAGGAAAGGTGTTGTCTTCCATCATGACAACGCCCGACCACACACTTCTTTGATGACCTGTCAAAAATTGAGAGAGTTTGGTTGGGAAGTTTTGATGCACCCACCTTACAGTCCGGATATAGCACCCTCTGACTATCATCTGTTTCGATCTCTGCAGAACTCTCTCAATGGAATTAAGTTGGTTTCAAAAGAAGCCTGTGAAAACTACTTGATTCAGTTTTTCGACCAGAAACCACAGAAGTTTTTCACCGATGGGATCAAGGATCTACCAAAAAAATGGCGAAACATTGTCGATAATAATGGAGCATATTCGGTTTAAATGAATTCGTCCACGCGCCATGCGGGGACCAGTTGAATTTTACTGAAAAAACGCCACGAACTTTTTCCCAGACCCAATATATATATATATAATTATGTATACTTTTTCGTGTGAATTTAAATAAATAATATTCAATTGGAAACGGTCAAGGAATTAAAACACATTCAAAAATATATTTTAATAAATCAAAATTATGAAGAGTTTAATAACCCACTTAAATGAAAGTTACTAGTGATAGTGAGGTTAAAAAACTATTAAAACTGGAAGTTACTGGTATGGGTAACAGTTAGTTTTGTAATATCAAACAATTTCCCCGAGAGTACAATACACAGAGGCTATCTAAGAAGTACTGATCAAAGATATAAATATATTTGTTAAGGAATTGAAACAAGCGCATCAATAGTATTTAAATATTATGGTTGCGTGTATTTTTTTTATAAATATATAACAAATATTTTTAATGTGCTTTATTGTAATTAATCATTTAATTATTTAGTCATATGTGTTACTGATAGTCTTAAATTGATTGTAAAAATGTAAAATTTTCAATAAATTTCACGATAGCATTGGCATTGTGTTCTGATGAATTACACATATCTGCGATGGAAAAATTGTTTAAAATATAATCAATGATTTTTATACGAGGATAGTTTGACAAGTAGTGAGAATGACACATAGGTGGCGCTCTAATTGGTAAAACAAATGCACTGTAATTTAGGTTGCCTATTTATATGTTTACATTCCGATATTTAGATAAATCGGTTGATTAGTTTATTTTTGATAGCTGATTGAAAAAGAAGCAACACGTCGTTATGTTAAAATGGAAAAAGCAGAGTATCGTGCGGTGATTAAATACTTCGTAATTAAGGGTATGAAAGCTACCGAAATAAAAGATGAGTAACGGGAAACATTAGGTGAATCTGCTCCATCATCCGCCACAATAAGTAGATGGGTAAATGAATTTAAACGTGGTAGAACAAGCTGTGTTGATGAAGCGCGCTCTGGAGCACCCAAAATCGTGACTTCTAAGGAAATGATTATCAAAATCCATAATATTATTACGCAATATCAACCACTCAAAGTGACAGAAATAGCAGACATGGTAAACATTTCAACAGAACGCGTACACCACATTTTAACGAAAGAATTGGGCCTTTCCAAGATTTCGGCGAGATGGGTGCCGCGATCGCTTACGACTGATCAAAAATTCACTCGTTTGCGCATTTCCAATGAGTGTTTGGACCTTTATAAGCGGAATCCGGTTGATTTTTGTAGGCAATTTGTTACTTGCGATGAAACTTGGATACACTACTGTATACCCGAAACTAAACAACAGTCGAAACAATGGTTAGAACGTGGTTCGGCACCTCCAAAGAAAGCGAAAACCACTTTATCGGCAAACAAGGTGATGGCATCGATTTTTTGGGATTCAAAGAGCATTCTGCTTATTGATTACCTTCAGAAAGGTGCCAGAATAAACGGACAATATTATGCAGAACTTCTACAAAAATTAAATGTTGAGATTCGTGCTAAACGGCCAGGAATGGCAAAGAAAAAGATTCTGTTTCACCAAGACAACGCTCCCTCGCATACCAGCACAGTTGCGATGTCCAAAATCCACGAGTTGCATTTTTAATTAGTACCGCATGCGCCTTATTCGCCGGATCTAGCCCCTTCCTACTTCCACCTTTTTCCAAAATTGAAAACGGCACTAGGTGGAAAGAAATTTTCGTCTAACGACGAGCTTGTCATCTTCGTAAACGAATATTTTGCAAGCCTTCCGGAATCGCATTTTAGAGATGGCATAAGGGCATTGGAGCACTGTTGGAATAAATGTATTGCTCTCTTAGGAGAATATATTGAAAAATAAAAATTATTTTGTATTTAAAAAAATCGATTTTCTTTTCCATTCTCACTACTTGTGAAACTACCCTCGTAGTTTTTGTACGCTGATTACAGAAAAAATAATAAAAAGACCATCACGCACAGTTGAGTAACAAATTTCACATGAAATTATCGACAACTAGGCATTTTAGGCAAGAAAATTTCAGTGTCTAATTTTAGTAATTAAAATTAGGCCTAGATTCGCTATGGGAAACTTTAATTTGGTCGGGTGGTAACACTGAGTAGCTGTCAAACATTTGTTTGCTTTTCTCCAACAGTGTGTTTCTTGCTTCTGTACTGTACACATGTGTTTTCTGAGTTTTGTTGATGTGGTAAGTGTTTCATTTTATATTTTGTGTTGTTAATTATAATCAACAACGTAAATTATAATTTATGATGGCTTCTAGAGCATATGTTACTTCACATGATTGCTTCTGCTATATTTGTGGTAATTATATTGTAAAAAAGCAACATGGAAATATTTACGAGTTTGTTAAAAAAGTTTACTTCGCTTACTTTTGGATGAACTTCCCACTTCCCACAAAGTATGTTCAATTTGTGTTGAAGAATTGAGGCAATGGGGTCAGGGTAAAAAGCAATCGTTTCGTGGTGTGGAGGGAACCTAAAAATCACAGCGATGATTGATATTTTTGTTCCTGCAAGGTGCGTGGTTTTAACTTAGAAAATTAAAAGGAGATATCTTATTCTAACATGCCGTCAGCGATCCGCCCTGTTCCGCATGGGCTTAGTATATCGATACCTTTTCTACCAGTTAGTTTACATAACGTTTTAGATGAGACAGACATATTGCCTCAACCGTGTGCTAGTAAAACGACAAGGAGGTCAGTGACATTTATGATCCTGGCACAAGTGAACCTATACCTTTCACTCAGTCTGAATTGAATGATTTGTTTAGAGACTTAGGTCTTCCAGAGGCCTTAGCGAAGATTTTAGGTTCAAGATTGAAAGAAAAAATTCGTTGGATTCTGGTGCGTCTTTTTGATGGTATAGACATAGAGAAAAGGATTTCGTCTCTTATTTATCTCAAGAAGGTGACCTAGTTTATTTTAACAACGTCCCTGGAGTTATAGCAAGTTTCAATGTACCGAAAAATTGGAGACTTTTTATTGACTCCTCAAAAAGATGTTTGAAAGTAGTTCTTGTACACAACGGTAGTAAGTATGCTTCAGTACCTGGTTCACTTAAAAGAAACATACCAAAACCTTGAAGTGGTCTCCAATTAACTTAGCTATTTAAGCCATTGACTATTTGTGGCTATTTAAAAATCATTTCACTGTGGCATGGTTAACAAAGTGTATACACAAAGTATCCATGTTTTCTTTGTGAATAGGATAGCCGTGACAGAAAGCAGCATTACATTAAGAAAAAGTGGGTAGTCAGAAAAGCCTTAGAGGGCGGTACAAAGAATATTGATAGTGCGAGTCTTTTAGATCTACAAAAAAGGTTTGCTTCCTCCACTTCACATTAATTTGGGCCTAACGAAGCAATTTGTTATAGTCTTATCGAAGGAAAGACAATGCTTTCGATATCTTTGACAACAGTTGCCTGGTTTATCTGAGACGAAATTGAAAGAATGAGTATTTGTTGGACCTAACATTCCAAAATTTATGAAGGATAACAACTTGTAAGACAAAAGTAGGCCCACAAGAAAAGACAGTATAGGTGTCTTTTAAACTAGTTGTAACCAGATTTCTTGGGATCGAAAAGGATCCTAACTACAAGGCCATTGTAGCTGAAATATTGGAAAGCTTCAAGAAATTAAGTTGTAACACGACCCTAAATGTCCATTTCCTCCAGCGACACCTACACTAGGTGGAATGTTGATATGATAGCGGACTACTGCTGGATGTTGGATAGGGACGATCTTCAGCGATCCTAGAGCAGAAGAAACATAATAAATTTTGACGGGAAGGGAAAACGATACTAAAAGGACTATTGAATAGGAGATCATTCTGTTTTAGTAATTTCGTGTTTTTTTATGAAAAATGTTTGGCTACTTCAATAAAATGTATAATAAAATGTACAATCCATAATGTTTTGAAGGTAATTTTGATGGAGGCTGTGATATATAACCCCTTTCCACATTAATTTTCGTATTTGAAAGCCAAAACGCACACTGTTTTGGCTTTCAACGGTGTGCGGAATTTGTTTCGTGCGGATATTTTGCTGATGATGACAACTTAGTTGTCGAAATACGTATACAAAATACGAAAATTAATGTGGAAAGGGATTATATATCAACCTTCAGTAATTAACATAATTTTTTGTATTTAGCTTTCTGTTCCTAAAATACATCAGTTTTTTGTGAGAAAATCCTGTTTTCGTTTTTTTGAGTACATCACTGAAAAACACACAAAAGAAGTTCTAATCTAATTCCTTTCATTTGTTTAATAAAAAATCACGCACAGTTTTTTTAACATATGTAACTGAAACAATTGAGTTTCGTTGGTTCATAATTTACATATCATTTCTAGTAGTTTTGGAATGTGCGAGAAATTTTTACATATGCTTTAATTAACAGCTCTCTACACTAAACTCCATTCCATATTTTTATTTCATGAAGTCTTACTTCATTAATATTTCAGCCTTTGTCTAGTCTTTGTTTTGATTTTTCTTGCTAATGCCACTCTGTATAACTTTGAAACATTTAATTTTTTCCTCATTTGAAACATTTGACCACCTTACCGAATTTTATTAAATATATTTTTCTATAAATTAAATGATTCATAATTATTTTTATTATTTCATGAGCATATCATGTATTAGTATTTAAAAGAATTCGTTTTAGTCTTGAATGTAAACAGTCTCATATAAGGTATGAATGTAAATATGCATGATATTGTATAAATACCATGTACAGTAACATCCTTTCGATTTATAATTTATTTTATCGTATGTACTGTTCATATCGGCATGAATAAAATACAAAAAATTATTACAATGTGTTTTCCATTAATGTTTTAATGTTTCTTATCTTCTAGGCAACATACACTATAGAAAATTTTCTGCAATTTTCACTTATTAACGTCTTCAATTTAAAAGATTGGAAGAAGTGGTGTCCAATCTAGAAAAATAGGTCTAACCTTCTATACCAGGTTCATTTTTACAACCTTGTTTACGCAACCATAGGTTGTCCTGATTATATATGCATTTAATTTCACTTTTAAATTGTTCTTACTTGTTGTTTTTGCCTTTTCTTGATCTATTAATAACTGCATATATTTCCAATAATGTTATGTCATTGTATATTTTCATATCACTGTTATTATTGTTATTTTTGATTTCGAACTACATTCTACACCCAGTATGTTTATGAAATATATATATGTCTAATTCTTTAATAGCTCATCACTATATGTATATGTAAGTTTATTTAATGTAGGAATCTCGTTTTAAGGAAAATTAATGGACTGTACGTCGTGTACTTTCGTGGTATCATCCACACGATCTAATATAGCTCTGTTTCTTTTATACGACGTTGGCTCTTGAAATTCTTCTTTAATGTGTTTTTGTAGAATATTATATACACTGACTCTTGATTTTCCTGTAAAAATAAACATCCTTAAATAAATATAAGAATTTAATTCATTTCTATAATAATGTTACTAGCTGTTTCGGCAGTTGGCTGAATAGTTTGTGTTTTAGTGCAATTAGAATGCTGTAGCTTATATATTTTGAATACTTTCAGTATCAACTGCTTATCAGTCATGTTAAAGTGGCTTCTCTTCCGCTTTCTTAATAATGACTCCTTCATTCTTAAGATTATACGAAAATTCATGTTCTCTAAAACTGTAAGAAATTATCCTTCTACGAAATTTAGACGTTTTACTTTACTTCTCACCAATACTTCTCTATAGTTGTCAATGTCTTGAGAAAGACAATTATAAAATATAAATGCTAGTAATCATCAAATAAAGAAATAATGACAGAAACTATAATATGTCCTCAAACTTGTTTAAAACAAACTCAGCTGCAATTTTTACACTTATTAACGAGGAGCTAATGTTTGAAATTACAGTTTACCCATTCTTCTCCACGCTTTCTCGTTGCTTATACTGCTTTTTCTAGATTTGTTTCTATTTCTTGTCATTGTAACCCTGCCTCGTGTATTCTTAATCACATCGTCACGCTTCCTCCATTGCTTTTACGTAATTTTACCACCTGAATTGATTTTCCTAGCTACTATTTTTTCACTTAATTCCTTTCTAGTAAAATTTGCCTTCCATTCTTCTCAAATGTGACATGTCCATCGCCTTATTTTTTGCTGTCTTTTCATGAAAATTCATAATTTTGCGCTATATGTTAATACAAGGTCGACTGGCTCTCCTTTTTTAAAATGTCAGTTGGTCTTTTTTAAAATTTCTTACTTCTAAAAATGCCTCCTTTAGAGCAGTAAATAATCTTCAAACGTCCTGCGTTGTAATCACACCTTGGTGTTTAAATATCTGCAATACGTTCTTTTCCTATTAGTATTTTATACTTTTCTGCCCTTCCTACTTTTTATTGTTTCTCTTTGTTGACTTTTGTGCTTCCACTCTCCAGCACCTTTCTGTATACTAGTGCTTTAAGTTATTAACAAATGTCTCTTAATTTTTATCAAATACAGCGATATCACTTGTGGGATATACCTTGGATATTATATGCATTTTTCAGCACCATATTTCCTGCTGTATCACATCCTATTCCTCGCTTTTTATTGCTTTATTATTCACCGTTAGTGAAAATAAGAATGGACCCAAAACGTAGCTTTAATGCGCTTGCATAAACTTTGTATGCTTCTTATTATTTCTTCTCTTGTTCCTCGTCGAATGCGTCTGAGAGACATACTATATAAGGCACACACATTTTTCTTACTTTTTTTATGATTTACATTACAAAAATTATACTTTGCACTCTTCGGTCCGGCCCAAATTCCATTTCCTCGACCGTCTTCTCTAGATGTGAATGGTATATATCTTTGTTGTGTTGCAAAGTATTATTTACCATGAAATTTTGACATCGTTAGCTGTTTTTTTTACTACTACTACTAGGAAAGTTTTGCAATATGACCCAACAATAATGAATCATAGGAAGCTGCTTGTTGGTGCATGTTGAGACATATTCATACGTGCTTAGTGTCGCCATGTCGATGGGCTAAGCTATTCATTAGCAGTGAGCGTGTAAAATGCTTGCGATGGCATCGTGGTCACGAAATGAGATAGGGGCAGTTTTGCGTTATAATTTCCTGCGTGGTTTAAACGTAGACCAGTGTTAGGAAGAAATGACTCTTTCACTAGGTGATATTTGTCCACACCGCACAACGATATTCAGGTGGTATAGAGAATTCCAAAGGGAAAATTTAACTGTGGAGGATGCTGAGAGGCCGGGAAGGCCACGAACGTCAGTTACGGAGGAAAACGTTACTGCTATGAGAAAAATGCTTAGCAAGAACAGGCGAGTGACCTACCAACAAATAGAGGGTACTTCAGGCCTAAATGCACCAGCAATTTGTTCGATTCTGCATGATCATTTGCACGCGAAGAAACTTTGTTCTCTTTGGGTGCCGCATCGACTGACTGAAGACCAGATGACACGGCGCGTGACTTAGTGCCGAGAGATGCCAAAAAAGTTTAATAAGAGACAATCTCGGTATGTGAACAACATCGTGACAGGTGATGAGACTTGGCTGTACTATTACGATGTGCCGACAAAAGCTTAAAACAAAGTTTGGGTCTTTGATGACGAGAACACCCGTAGTTGTCAGAAAATCCCGATCTGAATAAAATGATAGCTGTATTTTTCAAATCGAGTGGTATTGTGGAACGCGTCGTTTTGGACACACAGAAGACAGTCACAGCTAAGTTGTATACTGAACAGTGTCTGCCTAAAGTCATTGGATTTATGCATAACCTGCGACCAAAATCAAGAATGGCACCTGGTTGCTCCATCACGATAATGCTCCAGCTCACCGCGCGAAAGCCTGCACCGAATATTTGACCACGACAGAATTGAAACTTCTCGAGCACCCTCCCTACAGTCCAGATCTTGCTCCCTGCGACTTTGCACTGTTGCGGCATGTTAAAATGAAGCTAAACGGGAGGCGGTTTTACAGTGATGAGGACCTTGTGCGGGTTTGGGACAACGAATGTGTTTTACTCCCTAGTGAAACTTGGCAGAACTAGTTTAAAGATTGGTTTCGGAGGATGGAGAGGTGTATTGAGTGTAACGGAATTTACTTTAAAAAAATTAAATAAACAAAGCTGTTTTGTAAAACTTTCCTAGTACCCTTTGTATATCGCGTGGCACCATAATTTTGATTTTATATTTTTTATCGTGCCAAATAATATTGTTCCGTTTTCTCTACTATCTTTTGTCATTATTTTCCTTCTGTTCATATCTACTTTGACTATCTCTCTTCACCACTTGACATTTCTGTTAACTATTCGTATACTCTCTTTCATGATACCTTTACTTTTTTATGAACGGAAGTAAACAGAAGCTATCGATTAGATTATAATCTACAATAAGGTCAAAGGTTTGTTTTCATTTAAAACATACGCGTATTTTTTTCATTCAGTTTTTCACGTTCGCACGAAAGATGTGGTTTTTCTGGTTTTCATTGTATAAACGAGTTTGACGCAATATTTAGATTTATCGACTTATAAATTCAATATGTCTGTGAAAAAAAATTACGTGTTAAGAGTATTTAATCCCGAGAACAGCAAACTGTGCACGAAAAGAACTTTGGAAGCTTAATATGTAATTTTGTTTGTTTTCATTTCACGAAAGTTCATCGACATCAAGAAATACGTTAAATTTCGTATGAAAACGAACTAGATATCTACTTTCTAGGAATATCGTCCATATCTATAACCAAATTTTTCCACTAAATAATGCACATAAGTTTAATATTACTTTCCATATGTCAGTGAATTCAGTAATTACTTTAACAAATTTAAAACAGCATACATATATGCATATTACAAAGTATAACTAATTACACATGTACAAATTATTACATGGCAACACTCGTACATCGTTTTTAAGTGAAATTCACAATGAACCGTTGTACTGGCGTTGAATATATATATAAATATATATAAAAGTATATATATACATGTATGTATATCTTCTGCTCCAGCTTGTACCGTTTAAATTTCACTTTCAAAAATAAAAGCTGTTTCGTCATCGTTTCCTACTTTCACTTGTGTTCTTTACTCTTCTGTAGAATGTTGAACACGTTTAAGATTAACTGTGTATATTAGAGAGCTGTATACATATAGACACACATAAAAAAGTAAAATGCTGTATTACATAAATTGTTATCCGCATTGTTAAGAAAGGAAAATTAAATAGAAGGTCTGGCGTACAGTTAATTTTTGTATAATTCTATTTAAGCCGACAGTTTCAGATTCTATTTAATTCTTATTGCATTATAATAATTCATTACGAAGGTAGTTTGACAAGAAGTGAGAATTGAAAAGAAAAACGAATTTTTTAAATACCAAATAATTTTTATTTTTCAATATATTCTCCTAAAAGAGCAATACATTTATTCCAACGGTTTGCCCTTATGCCATCTCTAAAATGCGATTCCGGAAGGCTTGCAAAATACTCATTTACGAAGATGATAATCTCGTTCCATTTCGTTCCACCTAGTGCCGTTTTCAATTTTGGAAAAAGGTGGAAGTCGGAAAGGGTTAGATCCGGCGAATAACGCGCATGTGGTACTAATTAGAAATGTAACTCGTAGATTTTGGACATCGCAACTGTGCTGGTATGCGAGGGAGCGTTGTCTTGGTGAAACAGAATCTTTTTTTTGCCATTCCTGGCCGTTTACCACTAATCTCAACATTTAATTTTTGTAGAAGTTCTGCATAATATTGTCCGTTTAATGTGGCACCTTTCTGAAGGTAGACAATGAGCAAAATGCCCTTTGAATCCCAAAAAATTGATCACCTTGTTTGCTGATAAAGTGGTTTTCGCTTTCTTTAGAGGTGCAGAACCACGTTCTAGCCATTGTTTCGACTGTTGTTTAGTTTCGGGTGTACTGTAGTGTATCCAAGTTTCATCGCAAGTAACAAATCGCCTACAAAAATCAACCGGATTCCGCTTATAAAGGTCCAAACACTCATTGGAAATGCGCAAACTTTTTGATCAGTCGTAAGCAATCGCGGCACCCATCTTGCCGAAAGCTTGGAAAGGCCCGATTCTTTCGTTAAAATGTGGTGTGCGCGTTCTGTTGAAATGTTTACCATGCCTGCTATCTCTCTCACTTTGAGTCGTCGATCTTGCGTAATAATATTATGGATTTTTATAATCATTTCCTTAGAAGTCACGATTTTGGGTGCTCCAGAGCGCGCTTCATCAACACAGCTTGTTCTACCACGTTTAAATTCATTTACCCATCTACTTATTGTAGCGGATGATGGAGCAGATTCACTTAATGTTTCCCGTAACTCATCTTTTATTTCGGTAGCTTTCAAACCCTTAATTTTTATTAATTAATTAATTTTAATTAAGTATTTAATCACCGCACGATACTCTTTTCGATTTTAACAAAACGACGTGTTGCTTCTTTTTCAATCAGCTGTCAAAAATAAACTAATCAACCGATTTATCTAAATATCAGAATGTAAACATATAAATAGGTAACCTAAATTACAGTGCATTTGTTTTATCAATTAGAGCGCCATCATGTGTCATTCTCACTGCTTGTCAAACTATCCTCGTATCTCAGAGTACTGCCATCTATGACAACTTTTACAAATATAGAATATATTTATTCAAACAATTTTAAATTTATTTCGGTTGATTACATATTTCTTCTTCATTATTATGTGATAATGTTATTGGTAACTTGTAATCGTATTCCTCTTTCTCTAACAAATAACTTCTAGTTCTTTCACCAAATAAAGAATTAAACGTTATGTTATTCTAGTATAATTCGTTCTTGCGATCCAAAATTGGATTTGTTTTGTCGTTTATGGATTCCTTGGATCTGCGCCAATTTAACAATGCCGTAAATGCGAATGATTTGATCTACTTTGATCAAATTTTGCTAACAAAGTTGAAGCTTTACACGACTCACTACCGCTTATTGCTGAGGATGTTCATTATCCCGCTTTAGACAATACTGTACCTAATGCAAAGTCCTCCAAGCTAACTACTTTACCTTGTAGTAACAACGTTGGATATAATTTTCGCAAAGCCGACTTTCACAGGCTCTATTTTGATTGGTCCTTCCTTGATAACTACCATATCGTTTACAAAACTCTTACGCTACCTCAGTTTATTCTATTCCTAAATCTCGTTCAAACCTCAAACATCATAATCGTCCTTGGTTCTCGCCTTCTATTAGATTTGAACTTGAATTTGTCATATACAAACTAAAGTTTCAGAGACTGCGACGATTGGTCAAGGCGGATATCGAGTTGGCTTTTAAATCATACATTCGTAGGACTGAAACAAACCTTATCGCACATCATTTTGGTAGTTTGTTCGAACTAGGCAAAGTGTTTCCAGAATTCCTAGCAGACTTTACGACTCTGTCAGGGAGTAAAGCAATCCAGCGTGTATTGTTAACTTATTCGCCACAGTTTTTTCCAAAGCTTTCCCTCCTACATCTATTTACTCTGCCCTGCCTGACATGGTATCTAGTGTCCCACATTTATATTTACCACCTATTTCTTCGGCTGACGTAATCTATAGTATTAAGAGGTTGAAGAACAGCTTAACCGCTGGTGATGATAGCGTTCCTTGTTTTTAGAGTGTAGTCATGGGTAGTGGGTAGCAGAATCTGCGAGTCTTTTTTTCCTTACGTTTTCCTTCAGCTTGATTAGGACTTCTTTATAGTATTTCTGATTAACGTAACCTTCAGGCATCTAACCGTTATAATAACGCCCTTGATATCGACAAAAGCGATCAGCATTGCCTTCGATTACGACTTGCTCATTCGTGCTTTTTTCTGCCTTAGCAACCCGACGGCGGTCTTTCAGTGCATTTGTTTCATTGTCTTTATGCTGCTGGGTAAGGTTTTTCGGCACGATTTTAGCACAAACTTTTGTCAAGACACATTTTGCATGACGAATTAAACTTCATTCAAAATGTATCTTACTGTTTCTTTGCGATGTTTACCATATTGGCAATTATTAAAGTGCTCAGGCATCGGTCGTTCCGCACAATTTTATTAATTTTCTGAACGTTTCCTTCAATTCTTGCAATAACTGGTCGACCAGAACGTTCATCATCTTCAACCTCTTCCCGACCTTTAGAAAGCCGTTTGTGATATTCAAAAACTCGCGCATGTAACGTAAGATTATCACCAAACAGCTCTTTTAACATTTGTGTGTCCTCTACAATTAAAGCTCGAAAGTTAAACAAAAGCAAACAGAGAAACAAAACTACGGGTTGTTGCTAGGGAAGTAAAAAGGTCAATAGCATTCCAATCACGGCCTCGCCCGATACGGCTGCGCAATGGAAGGAGCGCAGTCTCGTTATTTAATTGCCATGCCTCGTATATAGTAACTATCAGTGTATGGAGTATATGAAAAATAAAAGAAAGTAAGTTAATTGGCACAACCAATACAAATTTATAAATATGGAAAGAGTGGGTGATGTTTATCAAGTGATACTTCTAATTAGGACGTCTTCAAATCATCAAAGGATATAGTAAAACGTAAATAACACAATTATTGGAAATCGAATTAAAGAACTCAATAATAAAACGTCGCTGGTACATTAACTATGAAAATGAGCATGATGTGACCTTGTAGAAGAAATATGTGGGAATATATCTGAAAATTATATATGTATGTTTCTAAAAATTCAAAAAAGTAGCTGGAAACGGGAGAAAGTAACCCTAGTTATTTTATTTTAAAAAAAGCTTTGTGGTCAGAGAATCTCATATTCAAGAAGAAAACAACAAAAGTTTAGTTAGTCGTGTCAACTTTTGCAACCAAGAACTAAAAATTAGAATTAATACAAAAGAAATATCGAGAGAATAACGGATTTTCTCGTAAAACTTTTAAATGACATAGACTTAAATTTAGACTGGCATCTTCCACAATTCTAGTACCAAGGTTTCGTCACATCTTGAATAGAACATCTTCAAGACTTAACAGTCGCTCTGAACTGGCGTAAGTCTGTGATAGACGAGTTTATATCACGGGTCACCAATATTCCTATATAAACCCATCCACCAAAGACTTACACCAGTTCAACGCCACTATTAAGCCTTGAAAATGTCCTATACAAATCGTGACCAAACATAGGTACCAGAATTGTCCAAGACGTTTGTGCATCCCAGAAGAGAAGATGAAAGTTTAGACTTACATGTTTTTATGTAATAACAGGAATAAAAGCTAAAGGAACTAAATTTACATTCAATAAAGTATGTGCTTCAAGTTTAATCCATGTCCGAAACGTTTGCATCATTTGCTGATATCTGTATAGAAAAAGTTTCCAGGATATCTACCAAAGTTACACGACCGCCACTACTATCGTACATGAACTTCTTTCCTCCTACGTTTGTCCAAAGACGTTCAAAAGAAAACTGAAAATTTATAACAGAAGGAATTTTATTCAATAGCTTGTAGCATTTTTTGGATTTCACAGACTATATATGGATGAAGAAGGCCGTACTTCTATTCTATTTTATGTCACTAGTTATGGAAGTAGAGTAATAAACAAGATTTTATCTGATCATGGAGGTCAAAAAATAACATGGATACGTATTGAAAATGTAATTGTCGAAGGAGGCTTTCTAACGATAAGAATTTTCACGATATTTATCAAGAATTAAAAGAGGTTGATTGGAAGCAAGGTTTTAACAACCCTGACATCGATTATATTATCCTCAAATCTGTAAAAATTAAAAAAACTGTCCTGGCTGATTTGCGATATTTATTCAAACATTATTTAAAGCGACAACTATACGAAGACATTACGAACAGCAAAACAAGTAAAGAGTATATTAAGTTCACTGGAGAGTTTACGCTAAGTGCCCAGCGTGCGTCCTAGTATTGCTTTTGGGTTTGGTAATCCCACGAACCCGAGCTTAAATCACCAAGGCACTGTTGGCAGGCAAAATTGGCAGATAAGTTGAAACTGGTACTGCGGGAGTCGAGAAGCCCCCCGATGAATCCGGGCTCGACTGTTTGAGGACTTGCAGAGGCAATGTTCGAAAGCCCATACAGACCAGAGATGTTTTTCCCTCGCCGGGTGGGCAGTTGAACCTGTTCGGGTACTAACCTACAGAGTCAGTAGGGTGTCTGTAAGGTAGCTTATCTGGGTTTTACGAGCGGACGCGCTGATTGAGCATATCTCAATTCTACTGTCATTGGTGACTCATACTAAGTATTGTAATTATCTTAGCGAAGAAAAAGCAACTGCGAAGTAGAATGGCAACTGTAATTACCTCATAATATCAGCAAATAAAACAAAAAATAACACGGAACCTATTAATACAACTACAGGCGAACAAAATGACTTCTTACAAAATAAATATAATCTGGAACGCAAATTAGATGTGTTGGAGCGTATGAGTTTGTGGTGATAAGTAAATTTCAGAAAGATAAATAAAAATGGAATTACGTATTATAGGAAGGTAAAAAAAGGGATTCAATGTGTTTCCATTCCTCTAAGAATACCAGAATAGTAGGCTATGAAGGCCTGTAGTAGTATTGAAGAAATGTATAAATACTACTATAAAAATCCCACTTTCATATAATGTAATTATTAAAAACTTAAAAATTTCCAATCTAAAGATCTATAGACCTGTCGTGCTACTATCAAATGTTTATAAAATCTTTTACAATATAATAATGACCAGAATTCATATATTCTTAGGTGCAAGAGGCCTTTTAACACCTAATCTATAATAATAATAATAATAACTGCGAAATCTTTTAAAGCAGAACACAATTGTTTTGCCTATTAACAGACACTATGGTTTCTTTCTTGACACACTAACTTTTTACATAAAGGGCTGAAAAAACTTTCATTAAGATTTTGCTAAAAGACGATTTAACAGATGTATGCGCTTGAACAGATGTTTATGGTATTTGGCGAACGATATATTCCAAACAAGTATTGAATCTCTTGAAAGACCTGCTTTGTCAAAATTTGCATGCTATTGGTATTTCTTCCTGTAAAAAAAATAGGTAGTGTGTTGTTGTAACTGCTAATCGTTTTAATCCATTATTTAAGTAGTTACATTGTGGAAATAATACTAAAAGTAGTTCTTATTTGTACGTTTTTAATATTCAAGGAAGTATCCATAGAAACATTTATGAATGGAATAATCACGTTGAAGTTAACTAAGATGTTTTTGTCAGCAGCTTTTGTCACTGTTACTGCATTTTCACCTACTTCTTTTGAGTCCTTTTTTATAGTTGTTGTCGTGTATGATCTATTTCTGCAAGTACAATTTGTCTAAAAAAACCTCTTTGCTTTGGTGATATGCAGAGAAATGGTTGCAATGACCCAGTTGCCTATTCTGTTAAGAATAGTTAGTAAATTATTCTTCATTAACACACGTTATCATCAACACCAGGAAGCTGTCCAGATTAGGACTAATCATTCAGCTGAGAATTTTCATTTCTAATTGTTTTGTTATATATATATTTGTACCTTGAGTAGTTAAAGGTGTTTTAGCAAAATAATTAGAAATGCAATTTTCATTATTGGATAATACGCGAGCAAATAGACCTTATCCAGTACGTAGTGAAGAAAATATAGCGATAGTAGCTGAGAGTGTACGCGAGGACCGTGAAGAATCGATTCGACGTAGATCTCAACAGCTTGGCTTGTCGTATGCCACAACTTGACGTATTTTACGTAAGGATCTTGGTTTATAAGCATACAAAATTCAACTCATTCGAGAATTGAAAGCGGTCGACATTTCGAATTGTTACCGTTTCAGTCTTTGGGTTCTTGAAAAAGTTGAAGAAGATCCATTGTTGTCGACCAAATTTCGTTCAGCGATGAGTCCCATTCCTGGCTTAACAGCTACGTCAATAAGTACAATTGCCGCATTTAAAGTGAAGAGAAACTCGAAGATGTTCAAGAGCTGCCATTACATCCAGACGAAACCACGATTTAATGTGGTTTATGAGCAGATGGAATCATCGGCCTATATTTCTTCAAAAATGAAGAAGGTTGCAAGGTAATTGTGAATGGCGCCGCGCTATGATAATGGACTATTTGCTGCTTCAAATTGAAGCCCGTGATCTCGACGACATTTTATTCCAAAAAGATGGCGCTACATGCCGCACAGCCCCTGAAAGCATGGACAATTTACTGAACATTTAATTTCATGTAATGGACCTGTGTAATGGCCACCTAGATCATGTAATATCACACCTTTAGACTTTACTTTGGGATGTAGAATCTAAGAGCTGATAAGCCAGCTACGATTAAGCAATTGAAAGCCAATATTACTCGCGTTATTCGCCAAATACCACTTGAAATACTTGAGCGCGTCATCAAAAATTTGAACTTCAGAATAGACCATGTTAGGTGCAGTTACGCCCAACATTTGAAGGAAATCATTTTTAAAAAATAAATGTCAAAAATGGTTCTTCGTATGATAATAAAGAATAGCTGATAAAATTTAAGGTTTTTTATTTTTGAAAAAATTGTCTGAACGAATCACGCGTTAAGGTGCTGGATAGTGTAAAGAGTAATTTTAAATCTTACGTTAGCTCTAGACTTATAATGTATTTTTGAGTCAAGTAAGTAAATTAATACTAGACTTACGATACTTATACAACGATATTAAAGCTGATCTGGCTGTATGGTAACCAACTCTGGGATTGTGCTAGCGACAGCAACATAAAATGTCTACAGAGAACTTCGCAACATGGTAGATGCGCCATGGTACATCTGAAGCAGCAACCTGGACCGAGATCTTGGGGCAACGGAAGTCGTTTGCGAGATTACAAAACTCGCTACCAAACATGAACAACGACTGCACCAGCACATCAACGTGGAAGCAATCCAGCTCCTAATAACGAAAATCTAATAAGAAGGCTGAAGAGGAAGTAGCCCTTCGAGTTAATGTCTCAAGTGCGGGAGTGAAACTAAAAGCAGAATACCCGTATATTTATGAGCAACAACGCAGGGAGAGAAGAAACTTTTGGGAACTATTGGGTGAACATTAGATTAGGATATTCTTAAGTTAAACTGTGTCAAAAAATACATTAACAGTTAGCCATTTAGGCTAGGTTTAATTGTAACGCGCTCTGCTTAAATTTGAGAAAAAATACAACAATAAGTATTAAAGTTTAATTAACCAATCAAGAAGTTTTAAAAGGACCTAAATAAATACGGAGCTATTATGCCATAACAATTTTCGTTGCAAACGGAAAATTAATATATATCCGTTTACTTTGGGGTACTCTGTAAAGCCAGACCGTTATTTAAAATCTCGGTGGAATACACCTACACCAAAAAGCAGCTGACGTTTGTACTCGAAGTTTTACACACCAAGGCCGATAGAAGAGGAGGACAGGAGTGAAGGAAGGATGAGAGACGACGGTGCGTTCGCAGACGCGCCTGGACGCAGTCGTCCTTGGCCGTGGCATTTTGCCTAATCAATACGCACTTCACGCGTGGTCTTCTCTCAGTAGGGCACACGGCACAAGGTTCGTTGAACGCTTCTGGACGTTTGGATTGCCTCTCCCTTCTCTGGTCAATGACACAAGTTTACCCCAGATAACAGATTGCACGGTGTTCTTAGAGTTAAGTGTATTAAACCTTCTATCAAAATATATATGTAGTTTATTATTTCTTGATAGTTCGTTTTAATAATCTTCGATCTTTATTTTCACATAAATGAATATAATAAAATACGACGGCACTTCATTCTTCATAAATTTCTCTTTACAGGTATATTAACTAAAATCTCGAATATTTAGGAACCATAATGGAGACAACGGAATGGAAGATTTCGTCTAAAATTTAATGTAAATGTTATGCAGCATTTAATACAAAAGCATCTCAAATTTTTTGGGAAACGTATTTAGATTTGACGTGAAATTTCTATATAATGACGACACACATCAATTATTCGAATTAATCGAACCACTCTTACACGGTCTTTATGTAATTTGATTTATTCTCGTGTTTGCTTTCAAAGTTGATGTCTATGAGAAAATAAGTTAAGATTACATGCAAGGTGAGGCAAAATTATATCTACATGAAGTGTGTTTATTATTTAAGAGGTTATATGGAAAAAATGTAGTCATGTATTATTGTGAGACAAAATAATGCCTCTTTCTAATAGTCCACGTGATTTTATTTATACATTTTTTTATTGGAATTAATTAATTATAGAATCCATTTAGTGTTTGTGGTCTTTCTTTTAACAAAATCCAGTTTGCAAAATGAATCTATCGATACCAATGAATTTAAATTTCATTTTTGAGAAACGTCGATCACCAAATTCTGCATGTAACACTGATAATTCTGTCTGATTATTCTATCTTCTAACGTATGCAATGTCATGATTTGACACATATGTCATTTTATTCTTGTGACATCAAGCTTCAAAGCTATACATGTTATATTTTGCGAAAGTAACACTGTGATAGATTTATACCTCTTTGAAAATGTCGAGTTTCGCGCCTGAAAAAGTGCATTTGCGGCACGCATTACTTTTCTTGTTTAATCAAAAGAAAAATGCCGCTGAAAGTCATCGCTTCCAGGTATAAAGTTAGGGTGAGCATGGTCCAACCATAAAAACATGTGAGGCGTGGTTTCAACAATTCAAAATTGGTGATTTCGATGTGCAAGACAAAGAACATTCTGGTAGACCGAAAAAATCTGAAGATGCGAAACTGCAGGAGTTATTGGATGAAGACCCACCATAAACTCAAAAACTATTGACAGAAGAAGTAAATGTGGCCCAAGAAACGATTAGTGACCGATTACGAGCAATGAGAAAATCCAAAAGATGGGAAAATGAGTGCTACGTAAATTGAATGACCGGCAAATGGAAAATCGAAAAATCGTTTGTGAAATGCTGTTTCAAAGGTATGATCGGAAGTCATTTCTGCATCGAATAGTGACGGGTGATGAAAAATGGATTTATTTCGAAAGCCCCAAGCGCAAAATATAATGGTTATTACTTAACGAAGCCGGCCCATCGACTTCAAGGTCAAATCGTTTTAGTCGCAAGACAATGCTCTGTGTTTGATGGGACCAGAGTGGCGTGGTATATTACGAACTGTTGAAACCTGGTAAAACAGTCAATACTAATCGCTACCGACAAAAAATTATCAATTTGACTCATGTATTGATAGAAAAACGTCCAGAATGAGCCCCGAGACACGGTAAAGTCATTTTACGATACGACAACGAACCGTCTCATGTAACAAAACCGATCAAGAAAGCGTTGAAAGCACTTGAATGGGACATAATGTCGCAGCTGCCGTACTCTCCAGATCCCCTGTACTCTACAGACCCTCCTTTCGCATAATTGGGATACGCGCTTGCAAGGCAGCACTTCGCCAATTTCGAAAAAGTTAGAAAATCGCTCGATGAATGTTTTTGCTCAAGGGACAAACAGTTTTTTTTTTGTGATAGCATTCATAAATTGCCTGAAGGATGGGCAAGATGTGTAGAATCAAATGGTCAATATTTTGAATAAATAAATTTTTTCA
Source organism: Dermolepida albohirtum (assembly GCA_031893035.1). Taxonomy (NCBI): domain Eukaryota; kingdom Metazoa; phylum Arthropoda; class Insecta; order Coleoptera; family Scarabaeidae; genus Dermolepida; species Dermolepida albohirtum. Next base: position 74,490 of record JAVIWB010000828.1, on the reverse strand, counting down.
TTTTCTTGAAAATTATGTAGTTTTTTTTAGAAAAAAAACCAGTAATGACTTTTCGGTACACCTGGTATGTACATAAGTGTGTTAATTATTCCAAATTTTGTTTGGTGATGGAATTAATTATTAAGTCTCAGAAGGAGATAAAGAATTTGAAGTATATGTTAAATGTGACCCTCTTCCTTCTTCGGCTGCATGAATAACATCTAGAAGGTAGCTGAATTCATCCCATTCTCGATGAAGAATGTGTTACGTCGCTAAGTTCACCGCAGTTGGAACAGTTTCCTAGGTCATTCAAATTTGTGGGAGAAACGGTTCGGAAACTTTCACGAATGTCCGCAGGAAAAAATCGCGAGATGTAAGATGAGGATACCTCGGTAGCCAGGACTGAAACGCCAGACCTTCGTTCTCCATGCAATCTATCATCGTTAAGGTAGAGACTCGTTTAGGAAACGTTCATTCAAGTACCGATGAAATGAATTTGCTTTCGGGCTAACACTCTCCTTTCAGTATTATAAGGAGATTTTGTAGCTCCTATATGTGAATATGTTGCCTTTCCCATTTAAGTGAAGAGTCGCTTTATCGAGACAGAAACAATTTATCTTCCCTGTTTCAGAACATACGGATATACAATTTTACACGCTTTACCTTGTTGGTTGGACGAATAGCCTGTATCAATTGTAGGTGATATGATCTGTATATTAATCGATGTCTGCACACACTAAACAGTTTGCGATAGCCCAAGTGCTCCATTTGCTTTTCGGATTGATTTTATGGGGTAACGTTCAAAACTCACTTAAATGCGCTCCAGGCTATTGGTCCCGGTTTGTACCGTTACTCAGAGAAATAGTTTCATCAATTTGTATTCACGGATTGATTTTATGTGGGCACGCTCAGAACTCACTTGAATGCGCTCCAGGTTATTGATCCAGGTTTTTAAAGTTACTCAGAGAGACAATTTCAACAAATTGTTTATTCTAATGACGAATGCTCTTTCTCATTAGAAGTTCAATGTTGAACTTGAGACTCACTTTTACTGAGTTCACGAATTCAAAAAATTTTGTGTTGCACAGTAGCATCTTGCTTACAACTAATGCTTCCATGCATCACTGTAGGGCTCTAGTGGTTGTTTTGTTGTCTTTGCGTTGTGTTGTTTTTGATTCACTTTATACTTTGTAATGGGTTGTGTAGGTTTTGAGTTGTGTTAGATCTGCTCTTCTTTGTATTGGATTTATCTTGTGTTGTGTTGGATATTCGAAACTTTACAGCATCTTCTTTCAGATGTAATTGACAGAATTAAAATATGATCTCCAGACCCCGAAATGATAAGTCACTAATATATACTAATGAATTGAAATAAAAACACTTTCATACGAACAAATTTGATTTACTTTATAATTCCTATCGTTTTTATAAAATATGTTAATGTTTACCCTTTTCACGGCATTTCAATCTTTTATATATGTGTACACATATACGAACTATAACTTCCGCATCCACCTGAAGCAAAAGACCTATTCCAAATCAGTTACTTAACACAAATTAGTAAGCGGTAGTAACATGATTCTCTCCACCCTTTCCTCACTACGTAATAATGGTCACATAGGAACGTGAGAATATGAGAAACATACGGATTCAAGTAACTGTAGCCAGTAAGAAAATTAAATAAATTACGTAAAAGTACATTGATATCTGACTTCGTAAGTCTACAATCTGAAAGCGATCTATTAATTTGAAAGTGTACGAGAAATATGTGTAAAACAGTAAATCGACTGCGCCTATTTGATACAACAAATTTATGCGTGTATTTGCTTGGATTTCGTTGCTTTTTAAAATGTAAATGTAATACATTTCTTGCATTCATTCAATGGTTTGATTTACAAAGTGCTATGCTAAATTCTCCTAAAAATTACTGCTTGTTTTATAAAACTTATACTTTAGAGTATTTATCGTATAAAGCATCAATTTTCACTGCACTGGAAAGTTTTTTCCGCACGTTGCCATCTAAACTATTTCCTTAGATGATGCTTCATTATAATGTACTTTTTTCAACAACCTTTCTTGACAGATAAAGTGTGAGTCGCTCTCGGGCTATTTTAGTTAAGTATTGTGTGACATTTTCTTATGGAAAGATTCAGCCCGGCACGGCGTCTACAAATTATTCAGCTGTATTATGAAAATCAGCGTTCCACGAGGAATGTGTTTCGTGCGCTTAGATAAACTTACAGTCTACATTATCGGCCGCAAAATTCGTTATACCATCGGGAAATTCGAAACGCGGTTTTCATTACTGGGTAATACGCGACCAACTGGAACACATCCAATAGTGAAAAAGATATAGCGATGGTAGCTAACGGTAGCTGCACGACGTATATTTCAAGAGCTTGACTTGTCGCGTGCCATAACTTTGGGGTATTTCATGAAAGGATCTTGGTTTAAAAGGATACAAAATTCAACTCGTTCAAGAATTAAAAGCGGCCGATCTTTCGAATCGTCACCATTTCAGTTTTTGGGCTCTTGAAAAGTTTGATTAAAATCCAAATTTCGTTCAGCGATGAGACCTATTTCTGGCTTAATGGTGACGTCAAAAAGTACAATTGCCGTATTTGGAGTGAAGAGTAACCGGAAGAGGTTCAAGAGCTACCATTACATCTAGATAAAACCACGGTTTAGTGTAGTTTATGGATATTTCTTCAAAAATGAAAACGGCCGCAACGTAACTATGAATAGGGCCCGTCATCGCGACATGATAACGGACTATTTGCTGCCTGAAATTTGATGATTTCGACGAGATTTGATTCCAACAAGACGGAACTACTTGCCACGCAGCGCGCTTTATTGCGAGAACAATTGGGTGAACATTTAATTTCACGTAATGGACCTATGCAACGGCCGCCTAGATCATGTGATATCGCACCTTTAGATTTGTTCCTTTGGGGCTACGTAAAGTCCAAAGTCTACATGAATAAGCCAGCTACGATTGAGCAACTGGATGCCAACATTACTCGCATTATTCGTCAAATGTCACTGGAAATGTTCGAACGCGTCATCGAAAATAAGAACTTCAGAATAGACCGTGATAGGTGCAATTACGACCAACATTTGAAGGAAATAATTTAAAAAAAAGAAATTCCGAGAATGGTTCTTTTGTATGATAATAAGGAATAAACGATCAAATTGAAGTTTTTATTTTTTTTATTTTTGAAGAAAGTATCTCCAAACAAAGTAGCGGTTGTAAAACAAAAATCGAATGATCACCCCTCCCAAAACCACAAATATTTTTTATTCTAGAGCTGAAAAATAAAATGCGACTGCTTTTGGGGTACGTATTGTACAATTAACGTTTAAACTAGAACTAGCTGCTAGATCTTGTTAGATCCTTTATTTGTACTTAAGGTACCTAAATACCTGCATAGCCCGTATCAGCTGTTTTCGCTGTGATTACTTCCTAAGTAATTATTATTTACGACGATAGTTAGATAGTAGATAAATTCTTCTATTGATTTTTTAACCGCGTGAGGTATTTTAACAATCTACTCAACTATCACGCGAGCTCTATTTCTTGCAAATCCTATTTTATTTCTTTGAAAATTGCACTATTTCTACGACTATTCTAGTATACTGTAGATAGAAGGATGAATAACTGAAATGAAAAGAGAGCGCGCAGATTTCTAATAACTGGGTTCAGTATGATAATCTTTTGCAAACATCGTATAATACTTTCTCCAATCGTAGTTATTTTTTGGAACCATGACGCAATATTATATTTATATATGTATATATGTATATGATAATTCTGTGTGAAATTTCGTTTTCTTTACTGATGTCACCGCCTCATCATTATCATTTGAGTCGATGTATTCCGAATTCGTTGTCACTTTATAAATAGATGTTAAGATGTTATTCATAAACTTGAAGTATTAAGACAAAAGGAAGTGTATAATATATTATATATATAATGAATTTAACCTATTTATTTTGATAAGATTAGTAGAATTTTTGAACTATAAAGAAGATATTGAATGTACATACCTAGTCCTGCCATAAATACTGATATAAAGGTTTTTAAGTACAGAAAGAAAACTGCAAGTTGGATTTAAACTATTTTTTGATAGTTTATTTTGGCAATAGTAAGCTACAAAACACAATGCAAATTACTCGAAATGGCCGCCATTTGCCTTAATACAACGCCGAAGTCTGCAGGGCCACTCATCAATCGATGTACGGACGATATCCATGGGAAAATTGTCGACTGCTTCTGTTAACGCTTGCTTCAATGATTCTAGGTTGCGATGGGGTCTTCTACGGACCATGCCCTCTAATATTGACCACAGTTAGTAGTCGAGCGGATTTACAGATGGGCTTGCTGACGGCCAATAGTCAGTACTAATAAACTCAGGTACATGATTTTCAAGCCATTGCTGAGTTGTTTTGGCCTTGTGAGCGGGCGCAGAGTCTTGTTGGAATATCCATGGTTGGTTTTGGAACATGGTGTAGTTCAGGGGCTCCACTATATTGCTTAAAATGTCTCGTTGATAATTTTTGGCCACTGTTTTAACACCTTTTTCACAAAAATGCAAGGAAGTGACACCGTCATAGGATACTCCCCACCAAATCATCACTGAAGCAAGAAAATGACCTCGCTGAATCCTTGGCACCACTTCACTGGCTTCCTTGGAGGACCGTGCATACACCCTATCATTCTGCTTGTTAAAAGTTTCTTCCACGGTAAAAATTTTTTCATCAGAAAACAGAATTTTTTTCTAACGCTCTTTGCCGTACAACGATATCAGGTGTTTGCATTTTTTCTTCCTATTCTTTTTTAATTCAACGTTAAGGCGCTGTCCTGTTTGTCGTTTGAAAGCTCCAAGTCCTAGGTCTTGTTTAATGATACGGCTCATGCTTCTCAGAGCAATACTCATTTCACGAGCCATGATTTTCTGTTTGCGGACAGGATTGATGCGGGACCTCACAGCATTGATGGCCTGTGGTGTACGAACTATGCGAGGCCTGCCAGATCTTTTACGGTCGATTACATTTCCAGTATCAATGAATAACTTAACAGTACGATACACAAACGCACGCGTAATATTTAACGGTTTCAATAAATCAAAACTACGGGCTCTTTCTATTCCACACTTATGAAGTGCAATAACCGCAATACGGCTCTCTTTATCCGACCATTCCATAATGACGACTCACGCTATAGTGAAATTGTTCGGCACTTTTGTAAAGCATATATCAAATGTCAGAACTGCCAACATAAAATTTTTGTGCTTTCAAGTTATCATCTACAAAAAGGTGCGTTTACACTTGTATCAATACTTATGGCAGGACTAGGTATATAATGGGTGTCCCAAAATTAACGCAAGATTTGATTTTGTCGCCATTTGTGTAGTAAAGTGTTGGCAACCCTAAAAAAAACAATTCGACAGCTGACAGTTTAGAGTTAGTAAAAATGGAGCGTTACATGATAGAACAACGTGTCTTCATTATTGAACAATATTTCAAAAATAATGAAAGCTTCGCGGCTGCAGTTCGAAAAATTCCTTCAAAATGTGGTCGGAATAGTGTTTTAACTTCGTCAACTGTGAAGAGATTAATTGAAAAATTCAGGGAGACTGGATCCATTGGAGACACCAAACACACTGGTCGTCCAAAAACAAGCCATTCAAATGTCAATATCGAAGCAGTGCGTGAGAGTGTCGGTGACAATCCAGGAACCTCAATTCGGCGTCGTGGACAAGAATCGCAAATTTCAAGAAGTTCTCTACAACGTATACTCAGTAAATATCTGTGTCTCCATGCTTACAAAATTCAATTAACACAACAACTGAAGCCTAATGACCATGCACAGCGAAGAGAGTTCGTTGAATGGGTTATTGAACAACAACAAATGGATGTTAATTTTTCGAGCAAAATCACCCTAAGCGGTGAAGCACATTTTCACCTTGATGGCTTTGTTAATTGCTAAAATTGCCGCTTTTGGGGTTCTGAGAACCCACATGTGATTGTCGAAAAACAAATGCATCCGCGACGTGTCACTGTTTGGTGTGGATTTTGGGCTGGAGGGATAATTGGACTATATTTTTTTGAAAATGAAGCTGGGCAAGCAGTGACTGATCGTCAGGCAGATTTGTGTTATTATTACAATAACACAAATCTGCCTGACGATCAGTGAATCCGTGAAACATATGTAGTAGATAGGGTGTTATTAATAATAGAATGATTCATTTTAATATTCTTTTATACACTTGTCTAATCGATGATTTCATTGTTGGAAACATCGTTTGAACTCGTTTTCCTGTATGGTTGCGAGCTGCTGTGTCGTTTTCTTCTTCACCTCTTCCACGTCGTTAAAACGATGTTCTTTCATGTCTCCCTTCATTCAAGGAAACAAAAAAAGTCGCTCAGGTGAGTAGAGGGCGTGAGGCAAAGGACTGATAGGGCTGTGCGCTTATGTGAATTGTCATCGTAGAAAAACCATTCCTGCGTCTGCCACATATCGGAATTTTTTCGTCACACACTGTTACCCGATCTTCTCAGAACCTCCAAATAGAATGCCAGATTAACTATCTAATCAGGTGGCACTCTGTTCATTTAAGTCTGACATTACAAATATAGACGAGTATACGTACATACTTTCACAAAAAAATGCAAAGTAACAAGACACAACCTTATTCGGCGAAAGAACCGACTGCACCGGACGCAGAACAAATTGCGTGCTAGGCAAGCCTCACAGCGCTGTCATTCCAGTTATTTTTGAATACCCGCCCCCTCTTACATACATACTATTTTGTGAAGTGATGAATCTACAATTGCTGTATTTGATTCAAGCAGCTCTTCTAAATTTGTTTGGAGACCTGTGGAGAATTTGTAGTAAATGCGATAAACATGGAGAATGCAGCATTATGGTTTGTGTTTTTTTTTTCGTGGTGTGAAACTGCTTCAGTATTTTGATTGAAAGAAAAATTAAACACGTGTTAATATCTTAAGGAATAACATAGAATATGATATGTCACTCAAACTGATGATAATGATTTAAAACATATCGCACGCCATACGAAAACTTGATTTTAGAAACATGTCTACGTAATGTTTCACTTATCACAATCATCAGATGTAGATACAATAGAATGTTTAGATAGGTGCCAAAAAGGCTTTATTTAGAAAGGAATCGTTCAATGTTCAGCGGTTATAGAAGATTATGTAAACGACCTAATAACCTGTTACTTTAGAAAGGTGTTAACGATTAATAGCTTCAATGACCCACAGATGTGCAGAAGTTATTAAAAATTAAAACCAGAATACAAAATATTTAAAAAATGTATTAAATATTTGTATGTGAAATGTTAAATAGAAATTATACATTTTCTATTTCCCGCCAATTTACAGGTAACTTACTTTAACGAAAAATAAATGCTTGTTGGTAGTAGCAACATATTATGTTGTTCTAAATTTGATGTTCAATGTTTATTTCTTGTTATACATTTAGTAAATGTGTTTACAATTAAATAAAACTTGCTTTTATTTTCCTTTACATTTTAGTAAAATTTAAGAATAATTATTTTCTTTTACACGTCTATATATGTATATATACATAATTTATTGCAAAAAATAAAACTGCATTAACACTCTTATGAGTTTCTTGGCAAAATATTCTAAAATATTACGCAAAAATACCTTTGATATTTAATGTGAAACAAGCATAGCAATACCATAAATTCATAACAAGTAAAAGTGCAAACATTATTATTTTGTAGTTTGAAATGGTTTTAGAGGGGATAGATGCGAATTTCAAACAGTCAAAGTGAACGGTGCATATGCATCTCTGAGATTTCCTGTAGCGCCATAATTAACACCACGCCACGCCATCAAGGCATGGTGTGATTACATCACATCGAAATAACAGTTTCCTATTATATATTACAAACTTAAGTTTTTCCATCTTTGTCACATCGACTGAGATTCCGTCCTACTTCTCTTCTATCTTACAGGTCGTTGATATTACTACGTATTATTTAATACTTGTTTGTGCTATTTTTATTACGGTGATTTTGTTTTACGTTTCAAACAAACAAGGACAGTAGCATTAAATGCGTCATTTTTCGCGATTGACTGTCCTGATTCTCGACTCTCTTCGTTTAAATATTTCTGTATTATTTTCTTCAATAAACAAGAAAATATTTTAGTATTTTACTCATCTGTCTTTGTAACTATAATATTAAATAGCAATCAAAGCATTATATAAGTTACTTATGTCATAACAATATCAAAGACAGCTTACACGTATATTTAACAAAAATTGCCTTGTTTTTACGTCAATTTTTGACAATTTTTTTAATTAAAAAAAAATGCAGTAAAGATTACTTTGGAAACTATAGATCCAACTGAAAGCATCTTCATTCTAGCTTAATTCTTGAGCATTACGTAGTGTGGCAATTAAATAACGAGACTGGTGTGAGAAATGATATTTATTGCAAATAAACTATATTTTTATATTTTATATTTAACTTTTATTCCCTTCAACATACTCTCCTCCCCTATCTATACACCGCTGTATACGTGTCTTCCAGTGTTCAAAACAATGCTGAAGTTCATCAGTTGTCAGCTTCTGCAACAACTCTGCCGTTTTTGCTTGTTTTTATATCCGACAGGCTGAAAATGTGTTCCCATTAATGCATTTTTCACTTTTTGGAACAGATAGAAGTCACACGGTGCGAGATCTGGCGGCTTCATTCAAAAATGTTCATGCAGAATGATGAGAATTGCCCTTGCATGAATGCTCAGATATTATATTTCGTGATAACTTGCTAGCGTATTAGACATCATTAATTTTCTCAGCGGTAACGGACGATATATAGCGATCTGATCTAGAGTTATTCTTCAAACCAGAATTTTGCTTCACGAATACGATTGTACGATGTTGATAATAATTTTCTAACACTGGTGTCGTTTTCAATTGTAGTGCAAAATTTCTCGTGATACACCGTACTTCGACAAAGATTATATAATGAGTACACTGCCAAAGTTCAGGAAAAATTAACATAGAGAGTGTTGGCTAGAACAGGTCCTGATCTACATACAACTTATCACAGCAGTCAACAATCGGTTGCGTCATATTGCAATTCTTTTGTAGCGCCTTTTGTATAAAATAACTATAGAGAATGTTCAGATATTTACTTATGAAAGATTTGTTCTTTAAATGACAGGATAATTTCAAGTTGGTAATAGTACAACGGCCGTGTTTCGTTGCATAAACAAAGTTTATGATGAACTTATCCTACACAACGACCTTTGCAACGTTAACTTCAAAAACTCCATAGTGAAGATGATTTATATGAAAGTGGCCTCCGAAGTAATCTTGAAACTATGGTCGGATAATAATGTTTTAAGGGTTCTGGTGGAAAAACCAGACTAATGTTAACCGCACAGAAGCAAGTCCGGACTTTCACCATCGAAAGACAAACACACGCTGCGTGCATTTGACAACAATCTAGTACGGACTTGTTTCTGTGCGAATTTTACTGTGCATCCAGGTGCGACACTGCGATTAATTATCTGCTGATGATGACAACTTAGTTGTCGAAATACCTATATAGGCTACGAAAATTATTGTGGAAAGAGGTTTAACTAACGTTTAGTGATTAATTTTTTCAGTTTTATGAAAACTGGAAAAAAGAGAATTTAAAAGTTAAGTTCATATGAATATAAAATCCAGCAGTTCCTTTTAAATGTGTTTGCGTTCCTTTAGATATTTCTGTTTTAGGAATATTTTTTTAACGAAGAATTAAAATAATAATTGCTAAGACCCTAAGGTCCAAAGAAACGCAAGTCAAGATTTATGTAATAAAGTATTCATATTCTTGATGTAGACATAAATTATGCGTTTATAACAAGACTACATATGTGGCAAATGTCTGTATTACGCATCATCAGATGTGGTAGAATCTAACAGTTTAGAAAACGGAGGTGATTAGATAAAAACACAAGGATTTTGTTGTAAATAAAATTATTATAGAACCATTGTAATAATGTTTCGAATATTATATTTAAAATTGCGGTATAGATTATAATAAACAAAATTTTAAATTTATATTTTATAATAACTAAGACCTGAAGATGCGTTAACATTATTCCTTGTTGTGATGTATTGGGTTGGCAACTAAGTTCTTTCGGTTTTTACTGATAGAGAGCGTTGCTTTATTTTTTGTATAACGTATGTTAGTGCTGTATTTTACCGTTTGTCGCGTGATACTAGTCATATTGACGTAACTTCAGAAGCAAGTACTGCGTGATTTTTATTAAAGCTATTAGTTGTGGGTTAATTTTAAATGGAGTGCAGAAACGAACATTTTCGACATATTTTACTATTTTATTTCCGTAAAGGAAAGAAAGCTGCTGCGGCTCACAAAAAGATATGTGAAGTTTATGGTGCTAATTGCTTAATAGAACGCACGTGTCAGAATTGGTATAAAAAATTCCGTTCTGGAGATTTCTCCCTCAAAGATGAGCAACGTTCTGGTCGGCCTACTGAAGTTGATGATGACCAAATCAAAGTCATAATTGAAGAAGATCGTCATATAACTATTCGAGAGGTTGAGGAGAGGCTACATGTATCGCACACAACAATTGAAAAACATTTAAAATGTCTTGGGCTAGTTAAGAAGCTTGATATTTGGGTACCTCACGAATTGAAAGAAATTCATTTAACACAAAGAATCAACTTTTGCGGTATGCACCTTAGACGAAATGAAACCGACCTTATCTTAAAAAGAATCATCACTGGTGATGAAAAATGGGTCCTGTACAGTAACATAGTTCGAAAACGATGATGGAGTAAACACCATAAACCAGCTCAAACTACATCGAAAGCTGAATTGCATCCAAAAAAGATCATGCTGTCAGTTTGGTGGGATTACAAAGGTGTTGTGTTTTTTGAGCTGCTTCCAAGGAACCAAACGATCAATTCTGATGTTTACTGTCAACAATTAATAAAACTGGATGAAGCAATCAAAGAAAAACAGCCAGAATTGTCAAATCGAAAAGGTGTAATTTTCCATCAAGATAATGCAGGGCCTCACACATCTTTGGTAACTCGTGGGAAACTATTGGAGCTTGGCTGGGAAGTGATGCCACATCCCCCATACAGCCCTGATCTAGCACCATCTGATTACCATTTATTTCGAAGTTTGCAGAATTCTTTGAATAGTAAAACTTTCACAAATGTCGATGACCTTCACTCGCACCTGGTTCAATTTTTTGCTGATAAGGACCAGAAATTTTATGAGCGCGGAATCATGCAGCTGAAAGAAAGATGGCAAAAGGTCATTGAGCAAAATGGAAAATACATAATTGATTAAAAACTATTCTTTGTTAAAAAAAAGGTGTTTTATTTTATACTACAAAACCGACAGTACTTAGTTGCCAACCCAATATCATTAAAACAAATGCGATCACTTTGTAGGACTTGGGGTTATTTAAAGTATTTAATAATTAATTGTATGAAACAAACTACACCAACGAGGATATATCTAAGAAGGTTCAAAGAAACGCAAGCCAAGAATTATGTAATATTCATATTCTTATAGACATAAATTATACGTTTATAACACGACTGCAGATGTTGTAAATGGCTCTATTACATATCATAGGATATGGTAGAATCTAACAGTTAGAAAAAGAAGGCGAATAGATAAAAATACAAGGTTTTTGTTGCAATTAAATTCATTACAGGACCACTGTAATAATGTTTAGAATATTAAATTTAAAATAGGCGTTGAAATTATAATAAACAAAATTTTAAATTTATATTTCATAACTAAGACTTGAAGATGCGTTAGCCGTTAGAACTAAGCAGTGTTGTGATGTATTATATAATCAAGTTGACTAAATAAATGTGATAACTTTATACAACTTGGTGTTCTTTAGAGTATCTAATAATTAGTTTTATGAAATAAATTACAGCAATGAGGATATATCGTTGCAAAGTGAAATTTAAGAGGCATCGAAAAGTTCAATGCAAATTATATAACGTACTGCTATAAAAAAAATAATGACGTCATCAAGGTCATATGAACTTTCTATTAACTTAATTAGGTATATTGTCAGTTAACAAGTTCGTAAAACAAAGAGAAGCTGATTTTTAACAGCAGTAGTGAAATTTTAAAAGTTTTTATCTCGTTCAACTTTTAGAAATTGTAAATCTACAAATAACTAGTTTTAGCTGCGCCACTAAGTAAAACTAGTATAGAGTAGTTTTACTTAGGCATAGGCCTTAAATTAATTATAATTAAAGTATTATATTAATTGTGAAATATTTTTAATATTGAAATTTTTATTTGAAAATATAGGATGCTACAACGTTCGTATCATATTTCACACGCACAGTTCTTTTTTGATTTTGTTCGCTGGATTGCAGTCTATCGTAATAATTTTGAACCTCATTTACATATACCAAATAGTCATATAGGTAACTGTTGAGGTCAATACTTTGTGAAATTCCATTTGGTTTTATTAATTCTTTAGTCAAATACTCATATCATAAGGCAAGTGCCCGTAATAACATCTAAGAAGTAAAAGAATTGCTTGCACAAAAAAATTGTTCAACAACGTTCCGTTGCCTAAGTAATTTCTTCGACGTTACTCTATAAGGTATCAAATTTCATCCAAGAAAATGTATCTACATATATATATATATATATTATTTATTTATTTATTTACAATAATAGAATATTCGAAATATCATTAAACATAATCGAAATGTGTAACATCTGAAAATTTTTTCGAGAAAGACCAAATATAGCATTGTAAATCTTTATAAAGCCTATTTTTTTACAACTTGGAGTTTACAATGGAAATAATACGGATATATATATATATATTGTAAACTCCAAGTTGTAAAAAAAATAAGCTTTATAAAGATTTACAATGCTATATTTGGTCTTTCTCGAAAAAATTTTCAGATGTTACACATTTCGATTATGTTTAATGATATTTCGAATATTCTATTATTGTAAATAAATAAAATCAGCGTCGTTTATGTTGAATCATATTTCGAATTTTCTAGTTCTGTGAATAAACAAAATCAGCGTCGTTGGAGAAACATACACTATCGCTCATAAGTATTTGGTCACTCGCATTTAAGCCGCTAATTATAAAATAACAAAATCAAAATTGAAATACTAATATCTTTTTGTCATTTACATATATGAAAAATATATATTTTTACATCTAAAATAAATTTTTGTATAACATATTTATCTAAATTTTAGACTCGTTTATATGCCCCCCTTTATTTTTAATCACTGCAGCACAAAATCGAGGCATTCTTTTGATTAATTTTCGTAATGTCTCAGGTTTTATTTTTCCCCCATTAACAACAGATGTGAGGGTCGATTTTCTCATCTCTCGGTCAAGTTCTTCCCACAGCATCTTGATGGGATTTAAATCGGGACTCTGGGGAGGCCACGCCATAACTTTTAGGGTTCCCTCGTTCTGCAATTTCTGCGAATATTCCCAACATAGTTTGAACATGTGTTTCGGATCATTATCTTGTTGGAAGATAAAATTCTGACCCTAAATTTTAATTCTAGAGGGTATTGCGTTTTCCTCTAATAGGCGCTTATACTGTTCTAATTTTAGTATACCTTTGATTTTTACGAGATTGCTCTCTTTTGATCCAGAAAAGCAACCTCATATGACTGAACTTCCACCGTGCTTAAGAGTAGCGACTATGCATTCTTCCCGGACACGCTCATCCACAGACCTCCTCACGAAAACACGTGTTCGTGAACCGAAAATCTTGAATTTGGATTCATCGGTCCACGATACATTATTCCAGCCTTCTATGGTATCAACTTTGGTGATCGCGTGCCCACTTTAAACATTTTTGCTTGTTTTGCTTGCGTAGAACCGGCTTTGCAATTCGTCCATGAAGCCAGCTTCTTTTAATCGCCGTTTAAGTGTGGAAACACTTATGGATTTTCGACAAACAGCATTCATTTCTGCTGTGATTTTTGGGGCTGTTTTTCGTCTATTTCTCTTGCTTACCACCATTGCAAGATCTTTTGCTGAGGTTATTGCCCTTGGTCTGTTGTTTCGAGTTCTGCTCAACACACTTCCACATTCGCGGTATTTTTTGATGATACGACCCACGGTGGACTGATTTAATTTAAGTTCTGTGGCAATTTCGCGGTTGCTTTTGCCAGTTTTATGGTATGCGATTATAAACGTTCGTGTTTTTATACTCAATTCTTTCAGTTTAGGCATTTCTAACCGATTGAACATCTTCGAAACACACGATGTTATCACTTTGAGCACGTCACAAAAACTAACTGCAATTTTTCCAAAATACCCAAGTATAAATACTTAATAGTTTACAATAACACCTTAAAATAAAATCATAACAATGGAAAATTTCCAAGAATTGAGAGATTTAATCCCTTAAGTGCAATTATTCTACCTGGAATTTTATTAAGCTATTATCGTTCATTGTGAATAATAGGGTAATCGCATAATTATTTTTGAATAAGCTTTTATAGATTTTAATGTTGGCTATGAAACTATTTCTATAGTGTAAATCGATGCACGTTTTCTAAAGATGACCATTCATGGTTCCAAGAAGAACTGCATTCGAGATAGAATATACAAAGTTTATTTAGCTAAAAAAACAGACCTAACTAGCTAGCAGCATCTTTCGAAAACACTTTACCATCTTTTTATAACGACAGGTGAAATTTGGTTAATATCAAATATTCGAAATACAAACCGAAAATCTTAAAACACATACTCTCAATTCACAACGCAATCGAATATTTATTTTCCAAAAGATCAAACACATCTGAAATTTTGGCTGACATGTTCCTCCAAAAGTGATAATTTGTCGCTAAGTTGGGCAATTTAAATGTGGTGATATGAACGTCGAAGATGATGCGAGACCAGGATTATCAAAAAATGATCAATTAATGGTATTGCTTTGAGCGACTAAAGAATTGATAACATCGTGAGCATATAAATTGAATGCATACATCACATTTTACATATAGAATTAAAAATGCAACAAGGTGAGTGCCACAAATTTTGAATTGTTATCAAAAATATAAGAGATTGCGAATGTTACGCTATAATTTAAAGTTGTTTTAATAAAAAGTTGATAATGAAATTAATTATATTATATTATACATATAATAATCCGTACGAAACAAACTCCGTAAGCGATCAAAAAATATGGCTGACGGTGGATGAAACAACGGATCCAAGAAAGAATAGTATTTTAAATGTGTTAGTGCGTACTTTAAAAAGTGGTGAGATTTCCTTGGCTCTTCTTTTACGCAGTAGAATATTACCTAAGGCAATCGCAGAAAGAATAGTGGAAACTATAAAACATACCTTTGGGAAGTTCAATATATCGGCAACCTAACTTGTAATGTTGGTTTCAGATGGGGGTTCGAATATGGTTAAAGATGGAAAGCCACTAAAACAATATTACCCCAAATGCTTCATGTAACCTGGTTGCTCCTTGTATGTTATCTTGTAGCTCAATCTATTAGAAACAGTTATCCAAAAGTAAGCCACTTTACAGTTTCTGCCAAAAAAGTTTTTATTAAATCTCCAAAACGCATTCGTGAATTTATATAGGATTGCCCGGGATTTCTCAGCCACCACAGCCGGTACTGACGAGATGGGGAACATGGTTTAAAGCTGTTTTATATTATGAGAAATTGTTTCACATTATTAAACCACGTATCTTAAATTTAAATCCGCAAGATGCTCAAGCAATTTCAGTATGTTAGCGGCTGGTTTCAGATACCGAAATCCATACTTAAACAGAGCAATCTTCCGAAAATTATTCAATTTCTTTAGATACTATTTTCAAGTTAGAGAACACCAAGTTGTCATTACATGAACCACTAAATATAGTATATTACCTCAAAGCCTCGTTAGGAAATCTCACAGATAATATATGTAGGACGATTAATAACCGATAAATTGTGTGAGGTTATAAATTAGTATCCCGATTTTCAAGCTATAGCGCGTATAGACAAGAGTTTAACTGAAAACCTAGAGTGCGAATATGAAGCGAACGTCCTTTTTAAATTCGCGAACATCACATCATTAGACGCAGAACGCTCCTTTTCCAAATACACCAACATATTTTCACCTCGGCGTAGGAGTATGATTGAGTCAACACTGGAAGGCACCCTAACGACACAATACTACAGCGAATTTTTGCGACACTCTACATCAACAACACCAAAAAAAACTAAAATAGTAAGTAATTACATTTATTATTTTTAATATTGATAGTGACTGAGCAGTAGGCTACTGGGTAAGCACTCGTTTCTGCAGCCTTAGTCACGAGTAATGCAACTTTCAGTTCCCCTGAGGAGAATAAGTAATGTAAATTCTATCTATTCTCTAAAATCCTGTATATGAAATTGTATTAGGAAGGAACACGAAAAGATTTTAAATTTATATTCTAAGTTTTATCTATATACATATGTACATTGAAAAAGAAACTATCGATAGCAGAAGAAGAATGAATAAAATGTATCAAAAGGATAATGGAGTAACTTAATGGGATTTTTTCATACTATGATTTTTAAGCTTTGAATACCTAAGGGGACCAATAATCTGTCTAAAGTATACTGGCATCACTTATCGTTCGTGTCAGAGACCGCAGAAGAATAAAAAAATAATTTATTTGAGTTAAAATTAAGTATATGATTTATTACTTACTAACATCTGTTCGTAAGCGACATTAGAACGCTAATGCAAATACGAGGGAGCGTTTTTATATTCGCGGAATGGGGTGGAAAGGGATGGAAATAAAAAAACCAAATTATTTTTCTTTTTCAATATATTCACCTGCAAAACGGATACATTTTTCACATCTTTCAATTAATTTATTTATACCCTCATAAAAAAATGATTTCTCTTTATCTGCAAAATACGACGAAACTGCCTCCTTGACTTCATCATCGGCAGTAAATTTTTTACCCCGCAGCCCTTTTTTCATTTTCGGAAACAGGTAATAATCACTCGGGGCTAGGTCTGGGCTGTAGGGTGGGTGATTCACAATTTTGAAGCCCACCTTATGCAGGGCAGCTAACGCAACGCGGCTCTTGTGGACGGGCGCGTTGTCGTGCAAAAGCAGAACACCTTTTGTCAATTTTCCCCGTCTTTTCTCTTTAATGGCTTCTTTTAGTCGCTCTAATATTGAAGCGTAATATTCTCCGGTTATAGAAACACCTTTATCTTTATAATCAATCAACAATATTCCTTCCGAGTCCCAAAATACCGTTGCCATGAGTTTCCCAGCTGATTGTGACACTTTAAATTTCTTGGGAGGTGCTGTGCCCTTTTTATGCCACTGCATGGAGTCTTGTTTGGACTCAGGTTCATAATGATGAACCCAAGTTTCGTCTCCAGTAACAATTCCACTCAATACACCATCCTTGTCTTCATTACAGAGGTCCAAAAATGCACGCGAACACTCTACGCACTGTTGTTTTTGCGGCGACGTGAGCATTCTCGGCACCCATCTTGCGCTGACCTTAGACATGCCGAGATGATCGTGTAGGATTTTAAAAATTGTTGTATCGGATACTCCAACCATTTCTGCGAGTTGTTTCTTCTTTAGTCGAGCATCTTCGAGTACAGTTTGTTCAACTTTTTGGATAACTGCTGGCGTGGTCACCTCAATGCTCCTGCCCGGCCTCGGGTCGTCTTCAAGGGATTCCCTTCCTTGTTTAAATAAACTATGCCACTTGTATACCATGGTTTTTCCTGGACAAGAGTCGCCGTAAACCAATGACATCTCATTCATTCTGGTCGCGACTGATTTTCCTTGCCTGGTAAGGAACTTTATAACGGCACGATATTCGATTTTTTCCATATTTCATTTTTCACTCCTGATTATGTTAATTGGTTGACGATAGCTCAAAGATTAACTGTCTAATAACAATGAAACTTCGTATTTATACTAATCATGAGTCGCTGCACAGGCCACGCCCCCAATGCGCCTACTCACCCCTCTACAACCCGCTCATTCCGCGAATATAAAAACGCTCCCTCGTAGTTGTTTTTATTTATCAGGTTAAATTACGAATAATATAAGTTTTATTGTAATGATTTTATCTGGTAATAAAAATTATATTATGTTATTAATAATCTCTCGTTATATACTTAGTAACTCGCCAATGTGTTTGGTATAAAATTCAAATGGCTTTATGTCGAGAGAACTCTATTTTGAAATGATGGAAAAATGTTATAAAGTATAGGCACAAATCATGTAGGTACAAAGTAAGGCATGAGCTACAGCTGATTATTTTTAAAATTTTGTCCAACATTTATTCCTCTTACAGAATGGTCTGATCTTGCATGATATTTTTACAATTAACAATACAACACTTTTGTAGCGAATTTTCTTTTGCAAAGGATGCAGTGGCTTAACACATAGTTCAGATGTGATTATTTCATTACAGTTAAACGCATAATACTACGCGGATCTCACTACACGTCTACAGTGAAAGCACTAAACTCCTACTTCACTTATGCACCCTTATCACACCATTACCCTTTACGAAGATTGTTGCGCTTGGCCAATTTTTCGTCTCCTGTTAAAGTTTGGCTTGGGAAACTCATTTCTGTGACGTAAAAGCAACTCTGCTTTTCTTCGTTCAGTAACCCAAAGAAAACACCAAACACCTAAGCACTTTATTTATTTCTTAAAAGGTAATGAAGGTATTGATTAACGGTTAATTGTTACGAAACAAGCTTTATCCTCAACTCCTTAATTGGAAGTAAGTAGAGTATCAGATTTCACTGGGGCCCAATAATCACTCTTCGTTTTTCTGTGATATATCGAACGAAATTTTTCAAGTCATCGTCGTTATTGTATGATCTATTTCTGTACTTATGCATATAAAGATACATATTTTTATTAGATTTCAGACTTGTTGCCAAGTCCGTATTCTCAAAGTATATTATATCGCACCTTTAGTTTCACGTTTTCTGTTTTAAACATACTACTAACATGCTTTCACTATAACTATTTTACTTTGAATGGACTCTAAGATATCTTTACTTAATATACTACTTGTAAAGTAGCAAAGTTGTAAAGCCCAAAGTGAATATCAAGTTTCTGGGCCTGCTGATTGCGAACAACCTGACTTGGGAGTGCCACATTGATAACTTGTGTCGCAATTTGGCATCAGCAATATACTCAATACGAAGAGTGAGACTAGTGGCTACACCCGAGGCGGCTAGGACTGTGTACTGTGCAAATTTTCAGGGCAGGGTTTTGTATGGCCTATTGATGTGGGGAGCGTCTGGCGCGGCTGAGGCGGTTTTCAGGATGCAAAAGAGTGCAGTCAGAGCCCTTAGTGGTGTATCCAGTACTACGAGTTGTGTAAACTTATTCAGAAAACACAAAATACTGACCCTCCCATCCTTGTACATACTTGCTTGCCTGGAATTTGTTCACAAGTCGCCGGATAGGTTCTGCAAAAATGGTGATTTTCACAAATATGAAACACGAAACCAGAGCGGTTTGGTGATACCGTATCATCGCATTGGGAAAAGTCAGCTAGGTTCGAATTACGTGGCCGTGAAGGTATACAATGCTTTGCCTTATAGGTTTAGGAACCTACCATGGATTAATCTAAAAATATTAATAAAAAAGGTGCTGATGGAGAACGTTTTTTATTCGGTAAATGACTACTTGAAGCATAAATTTTGACATAGCCTTTTTGTGTTTTTTATATTTTTATATTTTCTTTATATTTTAATTGGTACTCTGGTGTATTGTTTTGTATAGGTCTTGCGGTCTTTAACGTATTGTGAGCGCATTAATAGTGTTTTTATTTATCCATGATTGTTCCATGACGTGTATATGTACATATATATCAATAAATTATTATTATTATTATTATTATTATTATTAATAAACAATTTCCCGCTTTTCTGTTATGTATTCCAATAAATAATATTTACATATGAGCTGTGTATAATATACATTATTTATAGCTCGATCTGATAATAAAGATTTTGTAATATGTATTGACATTTTATCTTCTTCAATTTTGCTCACTTGTCTTGTGTTCTGATTATTTAACTACATTAAACTATCCCATTGAAGGTCCCGATGGATGTCTTTGTGTCGACAGTACCAGGGTGTATGAATTATGTTCCTTAGTACTTTGTTCTGGAAACGCTGTATCACTTGATTGTTACTTTTACTGGCCTTAAGTCCAAACTGAGTAAAAACTCTTGGTTTTATATAAGCAGTTTGTTATATGTAGACAACTTGGAGTTTCTTCCAAGTAGTCAAAACATTTTTTTCAACTGTTTACGTTTCTTTTTAGCATAGACTCTCCAGCGGAGTCTAGCATATAAGATCATTCCCAAATATTTAGCTATGTCGTCGTAGGAGCTCTGAGTCTCGTTGATTCTAATAGTAAGTAGTAGTTAGTAAAGTCTATATGTACAGACTTGCTTTTATTTAGCTTGATACACCAAGTTTTAGTACAGATGTTGATCTTATCTATGTAGGTTTGTAGTTTTCCTGCAGCCTCTTCATGATCTCGTCCGACAATAACGGCTGTGTTATCGGCAAATGTTGCCATTGTTTCATGTTCGAGTTTTGAGATATCACCGGTATATAATAGATAAAGTACTGGGCCTAATATACTACCCTGCGGAACGCCCCGCTCCAATTTTTTTTAATCCAGATTCCACAGTCTTCCTCGTTATAGCTCATGCATTCGAGTTTGCCAAGAGAGCTTGTTTCATATATTGAAATGCATATTTATTCATTAAGATATATAAAGGGTTTTCCAATAAGGACTTGACAACTTTTTTTCAAAATAAAATGCAGACCATTTGAGATATTTCAAAAACTTTATTATCGGGTTGAAGTACAATCAAAACATTTATGAATGGAAGTCGACTTCGTTAATATGGCCACCGCGGGCACGTTTGCAGCGGTCGATTCGTTGGACCCAATTTTCGATGACTCGACCACTCAATTCGGCCGAAATGGCTGCTATTTCGCGTACAATGTTGGCTCTGAGCTCTTCCAACGTTGTCGGCTTGTTGGCATAGACCAATGACTTGACGTAGCCCCAAAGAGAAAAGTCTAGAAGCGTTAAATCGCACGAACGAGGCGGCCAATCGACTGGCCCATTTCTTGAGATAACACGCTCATCAAACTTACTCTTCAATAAATCGATTGTAACGTGTGCTGTATGGCTTGTGGCACCGTCCTGCTGAAACCACATGTTGTCCAAGTCCATATCTTCCAATTCGGGCCAAAAATAATCGGTAATCATGGCGCGATAACGATTACTATTCACAGTAACGTGACGATCATTATCGTCGACGAAAAAATATAGTCCTATGACGCCGCCGGCATGCAAACCGCACCAAACAGTTATTTTTTGTGGATGAAGTGGTGTTTCATGAAGCACATCTGGATTTTCAGCCGACCAATAACGCATATTTTGCTTATTGACGAACCCATTGAGCCAAAAATGAGCTTCGTCACTGAAAATGAAATTGATCATCTTGGCGCATCTTTTCTAGAGCCCAATCGGAGAACGTACGTGGCTTCAAATAGTCCATCGGATTCAATTCTTGAGTCAGCTTGATCTTGTATGGGTTTAAACCAAGATCCTTACGCAAAATTCGCCATAAAGTGGTCTGGGCGATGCCCAACTCTTGAGAACGCCGTGGAATTGACTGATTTGGATCATTTGCTACGGACGTTTCAACGGCAGCGATATTTTCGACACTTCGACCAACCCGTTGTCTCACTGGCACGGCAACATCACACAACGAATATGTAGACTCAAATTTTTGCACTAAATTTGTTACTGCCTGTCTACTAGGGTGAGAATTACGACCGAAAATCGGAGTTAACGCTCTTAAAGTAGCGGTCACCGACTTCGAATTTCTGTAGTAAATTTTTATAATTTGCAGACGTTGTTTGTTCGTGTACTTTACCATGATGAAAATGTTAAGTTTACTGAATAAAGTGACAGTGACAGTTCGATGATTAGTGAAAGGGTGCGTTCACAAAATGAATTAAAAGTTGTCAAGTCCCTATTGGAAAGCCCCTTATTTATAAGACTTAATAAGAAAGGCGCGGTGAAGTTAATCAAGCATTGTAATCACATAGCGAAGATATTGAGTAGTTTTTGTGGGTATTCTAATTAAGCTCTGCATCTGTTAGTCTATGGGAGATGTTTCTCTAACGTTGAATTTAACTGATAAGCGGTTATCTATTATTACAAATGTCGTGAGGAGGATTTTCGAACGTTATTTCTTATCCAAATTCAAACGTGTATTAAGCCGGCAAATGAATGTGAATGGTGCTTGACCCTCCATGCTACGTTCTTCATATTTTCTTTCAACAAGAATTATAAAATACCTCAGCACAACAAATAATTAGTAAAAACTGTGTAAATACATTAAGCAAAGATCAGTGCATTCAAATGTATTAACTCAAAAGTTTATTTTCAGACACAGTAAGTATAAAGAATAAACAATTCAAACTATTTGACTAGACAACCAGATTTATTTAAATATAAAACTATTAGTGTGGCTTGTAATTAGTTTTAATTAATTGAAAAGTAATTATAGAATATATAATTTAAAAACCCAATTGATTAACATTAAGTAATACATATTTAAGCAAAAAACTTATTGGAGCAAGTTGCGCAGGTCTCCTTTTATAATCGCAACAAATGCTGATTGAAAACAAATTGCATTATTAAAGCTAACAAATTGATTGTGTAGTGTTTAATCAGTTAACTGCGTTCGACGTGTATACACGCCCATCCGAATCTTAATTTTGGTGCGATCGACGTGTATACATGTCGAATAAATTAAAAAATTACTATTCGATATAAAAACTAAAAATTTCAGTACGACGAAATACAAATGTCATTTAGTGGTATGTTTTCTTTATAAAAACAGTAAGCCTGCGACAAAATTTTTAAAAAAATAGATTGAATTCTTTGGCATAGAAGTTAACCCCCGTAAAATGTTTTGCTTTTTGCAAAATGAGTTGATTATTTTTCCCAATGCATCAGATACTTGTATATCGAAATTCCCCTGTACTTTATCGGGTATTCCCCGAAAACAGTTGCAACAATTTAAATAAAATACGAATGAAAGCCCTTAGCAATTTCTGTGATACTTATAAGTTTCAAAAAACTTTTCTTGGATTTTTTAATTACTTCATATGTTATTAACAAAATAAATGAAAAGGTAAAGTAGTATAAAAAACAAAGGTAGGTATTAGTTAGTGTCAGATCGCTCTTCTATCCTTTGGTGACAAATTCTCTCAGTTCATTAGTAATGTTTTAATAAATGACAAAAGTCGAATATACTCATATTACTCCGAAAAAAAGAAGAACGAAGCCATTCAAGACAAAAAAATCAAATTTGTCCCAATATTGTATGAGAATTGATAAATTTTCTGTCGGATAAACCGAAAAAAATTATTAAAAACAGATCTAGTAACTAGATACATATTAAAGATTATTTATTTTAAATAATTAAATTTGGTAATTACGTAAATATTCTTTATTTTCAGTAGGTTATGACATACTATATACATACGTAGTTCGCTCTTTTATAACATTCTACATTCCCCACCAATTTCTTAAAAATCTTCAAATCTAAGCGAATTAAACGATCGTTGTACATTAAAAAAGTTTCCTGAACAACTAGGGACAAATTGGTGCCTATACTAGATAAAATTTGATTCACTTCCTGTCGGATAAATTAAAGAAAGGGTCTTATTTATATACTGCGGGATAATTTTTTTAAATATATTACGGTATGGTAACAAGTATTAACAGTTAATTCTCCTATTATACTTCATTAGAAAAAATATATAACATTGTGTGATTAAGAAAGAGTCTAGCTTAGATACCAAAGGATACTTTTAGTTTAATAATTATACGAAGGTGGTTTCATAAGTACCCGGCCTGACCTAGAGATGACGGTAGTTGTTTAAAAAATATCACTGTATTAGTAAGTACACAATCTATAAAGCATATGTACCAAGTTTGAAGACGCCATATTGTTTAGTATTTGTTTGGCAGCCATCAATAGTGAACGTTTTCAGTGAATTTGTAAAAAATGGAGAAAATTGGTCGTCGTTACTTGATACAATACTTTTATTTGACAGGACTCAGTCCAACCGATATAAGAGCTGAACTGGATTCTACTCTGGGTGTCTGCTCCTTCGTTTACAACAGTAAAATATTGGTAGTAGAGTTTAAACGAGGCCGTACGAGCTACCCAGACAAGCATCGCAGTGGTCGACCAAATGAGGTGACGACTTCAGAAATGGTGAAGAAAATCCGCATAGCGGTACTGGTTTATCGTCGACTGAGAGTGCACGAACCAGAAGATATAGTAGGCATTTCAAAAGGTGCGGTACATCGCATATTATCTGAAAATTTGGACATGAGATAGCTGTGTGCAAGATGGGTGCCATGTTTGCTCACACTCGAGCAAAAACAGTGTCGTGAAGATGTTTCAGTTGAGTGTTTCGCGAAGTTTAACAGCAACAAAGCAGAATTTTTGCGCCATTTCAACCATGGATGAAGCACGGGTCCATCACTTTATACCCGAGACAAAAGAACAATCAAAACAATGGACTCAAAAGGGAGAACCGGCTCCAAAGAAGGCGAAGACTGTTTCATCTGCAGGCAAGCTGACGGCTTCGGTTTATTGGGATGCGCGTGGAATAATTGTCATTAGCTATCTTGAAAAAGGAAAAACTATCAACAGCGAGTATTATGCGAACCTATTGCAACGTTCGAGCGAAGAAATCAGGCAAAAATGGCCGCATTTGGCTAAGAAGAAAGTGTTGTTTCATCAAGACAATGCACCAACTCACAAATCCGTTATTGCAATGGACAAAATTAATGAATTATTGTTTGAATTGCTACCTCATGCACCCTATTCGCCAGATTCAGGCTCCTGGGATTATTGTCTGTTCCCAAACTTGAAACAATGACTCAGTGGTCAAAGATTTCCCAACGATGAAGAAGTGATATCGGCAGTTAATGGCTATTTTGGGGAGCAAGACAGTTCTTATTATAAAAAGGGTATCCAACTTATTGAACATTGCTGGGAAAACTATATAGAGCTGAAAGGAGATTATGTTGAAAAATAAATATATTTCTTTCCAAAATTTTTGTTTTTTCTTTTGTCGGGTCGGGTACTTCTGGGACCACCCTTGTAGTATAGAAACGAGCATTACTAGTTAATTTTCCTATTATGTTTCATTGGAAAAAATATGTATTATTGTACTAAATTTCTAAAATTCTATTATCCTTCATTGAATTAAGCCATTGTTGTATATGTATTTTAGAAAAAGCCTTCTAGATAACTTGGGGATAAATTAGTGTCGATACTACATAAAATTTGATTTACTTCCTGTCGGATAAAGTAAGGAAAGTGACTAAGAAAGGGAACAGTTTAGATACTACGAGATACGTTTTTTAAATAATTATAGTACAGTAACGAGTATTAATAGTTAATTCTCTTATTATGTTTCACTAGAAGAAAATGTCTAACATTGTAATAAATTTCTAAATGTCTATTATTGTCCAACATTGAATTAAGTGTAATTGATTTAGTAAATTAACTTCTGGGCTAATATTTCATTTATTTAAAAACTGTACATATATATTTAATATAAATTTAGTATTAAAAGCATTTAAATGGGGCATTGGTAAATTTCAAGGTTATCTCAAAAGATACAATAAGTAAAAAAGAATGGAAATGTACAAGTGAAACGTCAGTATCATTCCGCAACGACGCGTCATCCCGATTAACAATGCAACCTAAATACCGAAAACACACCGAACTTAGTCCTGAACTGTGTGTGACTGAAATCGTTCCGTTGGAGCTGGTGTGTGCGCGCGTATATATTTTGTTTTATATAGCGCGCGCATATACACAAACACACACGCACACGCTCATACACACACACGCATTCAACATGCAAACTGGGACCGAAGCAATGCGGAAATCAGTCCAGAGAAGAATACGGGAACTGTGAAACCGGCCGTGTGTCAATGACCTCGTGTTGCCTGGATACAGCGTCGACGCCCCCGTATTGTAAATATAGATCAGACTTGATGCGTCGCCGATTTTGTGTGCCAGAAACGGCTGTAACGACAATACCGTATACCGAAGAAGAGAAGTCTCCCTTGTGGAATTTTCGGAATGTCCTTATTTATTTATTACGCAAGCTAAATTCGGTGATTTTCCATTGAGTATGCGATAATGGAGGAGTATTTATCGATTCGTTCGTATTTCTGTGAGCAAACATACTGTAAATATTAAAGCTTGCATATATGTAGGTCACTCGCAGATATGATAGTCTTCACTCTCTACGCACATGAGTAAAACCAAACAAAACGTTTTCGCGTAGCTTAATTAATGAAAAGAATATTTCAACGTCGTATGAACATTATCAACTACTTTAATGCTTATTAATTTCAGTTAGACATGGTTATAATTTAATATAACTTTTATATCTTGAAATATTGATATGCGTAATTTCTCTGATTGTAATTTCCCTGTAAGTACTCTTTCACTTTAAAAATTTATAGTTGTCGACTTCCTGACATATGTACATACATAATTTTATGATACTCCTTGACATACCAGGTTGTTCAGTAAGTTTTATCGTTCGATAAGAAAAACACCATTTTATGGTTTGAAATACAACCCCCCTGAACTTCAATGCACTTGTTCCAGTGATACTCTAATTTATAGATTCCATACCTGAAGTGAGAATTCGGAAGACTGTCGAAATACGCTTCCACGGCTACTATTATCTCTTCGTTAAATGAAAATCGTTCAAATCGTTACACGTCAAGTTTTTGAGATGTGAGAACAGCCAGAAGTCAAAGGGAGCTAAGTCTGGCGAATGGAGCGGATGTTACAACAATTCGTAGTTTAATTTACTGCTTTTTGAGCTGTGTGAGAGGGTGCGTTATCTGATGAAAAATGTATGTGTAGAAGGGTGCGTCGTCTTAATGAAAAATATTTTTTCTTCTGTAAACCAGGTCTTCTCTCTACGAGTTTTTACATCCAGCTGGTCCAAAAGGCTACTATAATAATCTGAGTTTATTGTTTTACCTTTTTGTAAGTAATCCACGAACAAAATTTCTTTTGTATTCCAAAAAAACTGATGGTAACACCCTCTTGGCCGATTTCTGGACCCTAACTCACTTTGGAGCCAAAGTACCGGGTTCGCACTATTCCTTAGCTTATCGTTTTGATTAAGAATCATGGCGGTAGTCCCAAGTCGCATCTATAGCAATGAAACGACGCACAAAATTGCTTTTACTCTTTCTAAAAATGTTACTGAGAAAGTCGCGCTTAAATGTGTTTTTATTCCATTATTAACAAATGCGTCACCCACTTTGCGCACAGCTTTCTGAAACCCACAACTTCAGCCAAAATGTTGCTCACCCTGCCTTCTACTAAATCTCTCTCGGTTAATCGACGATCTTCCAAAACCATATCCTGTACTTCGCTACAATTTCTGGTGTTCATGCACCTTTTGGACGTCCTTCGCGTGGATTGTCTTCAGGACTTATATGATTACGTTTAAATTCAGCAACCCATTTTTAAGCTGTTTTAATTGAAGGTGAACAGTTCTTAACACTGTCAATAATCGTTAATGAATTTGTTTTGGTGCCACACCTACAAAAAATAAGAATTTCATCAATGCACGATATTCAATTTTATCATTGTAAAAAAATAACTTAATCAACTATGAACACCTGTAAATATGTGAATGAATAAATATAAAATTCACATGTGCTCATAAAAAGGTAGTACAAATAAAACGATGAACCTAATAGCACCATCTCTTATGGAACGACAAAACTTACCGAAAAACCTGGTACATACATACTTGAGAACCTAATACCATTTTCTTGAAATTATTTCCACAAATAGGGAAAGAAATATGAATAGAATTTCTATAGTGCCAGAGCAATATATGTACGTATGTACAAAGGGTACTAGGAAAGTTTTGCAATACAGCTTCGTTTATTTAATTTTTTCAAAGTAATTTTCACTACACTCAATACACCTCTCCATCCTCTGAAACTAATCTTTAAACCAGTTCTGCCAAGCTTCACTAGGGAGTAAAGCACACTCGTTGTCCCAAGCCCGCAGAAGGTCCTCATCACTGGAAAACCGCCTCCCTTTTAGCTTCATTTTCACATACGGGAACAGTGCAAAGTCGCAGAGAGCAAGATCTGGACTGTAAGAAGGGTACTTAAGAAGTTTCAATCCTGTCGTGGTCAAATATTCGGTGTAGGCTTTGGCGAGGTGAGCGGGAGCATTATCGTGATGGAGGAACCAGGTGTCCATTCTTGACTTTGGCCGCAGGTTCTTCGTAGATCCAATGACTTTAGGCGGGCACTGTTCAGTATACCACTTAGCTGTGACTGTCTTCTACGTGTCCAAAATGACGCGTTCCACAATTCCACTCGATTTGACAAATCATTTTCTTCTTTGCAGATCGGGATCCTCTGACAACTACAGGTGTGTCCTCATCACCAAAGACCCAAATTTTCTTTTAAGCTTTGGTCGGCACATCGTAATAGTACAACCAAGTCTCGTCACCTGTCACGATGTTGTTCACATACTCAGATTGTCCCTCATTAAACTTTTTTAGCATCTCCCGGCACCAAGTCATACGTCGTGTTATCTGCTCTTCAGTCAGTGGATGCGGCACCCAGAGAGAACAAAGTTTCTTCACGTGCAAATAATCGTGCAGAATCGAACGAATTGCTGGTGTATTTAGGCCTGAAGTACCCTCTATCTGTTGGTAGGGCACTCGCCTGTCCTCGCCAAGCATTTTCCTCACAGTAGTAACGTTTTCCTCCGTAACTGACGTTCGTGGCCTTCCCGGCCTCTCAGCATCCTCCACAGTTAAATTTCCCCTTCGGAATTTTCTATACTACCTGAATACTGTTGTGCGATGTGGACAAACACACAATCTCACTGCTAATAAATAACTGAGCCCATCGACATGGCGCGGCGGCTACTATGCACGTATGAATATGTCTCAACATGCAGTAACAAGCAACTTCCTACGATTCATTGTTGCGTCATATTGTAAAACTTTTCTAGTACCCTTCGTATATATATATATAGACATTTTCAGAAAAAAATATCCACTTTTTTCAAGCACAAACTTCTAGAGATTCTTAATGCCAATTAACTTTTCCTAACTTACTCTTGCTTTGTAACAATTTCAGTCATTAATATACCGAAGAAGAGAAGTCTATGCATCTTCTAGTGAAACTAGACCAATTGTGAAATGTCTGCCAGAAATAATATAAATTATTAAAGCTTCTGATAATTAATCTCTACAATAGCAATATATAACTTAAAAGTGAACCGGCTCCTAAGATGCAGCTTTTACAGAGAATCGTAAGAACTGCTTCACTATTACTTCGCGTATTTAATAAACAAGTAATAAAGTGGATTTTAACTTTAGTTGCATGTAAAAATTGGAAAATACACAGATCTTGCATAAAAATTACCATCGATACGTTGTTTAAATAAACAATGGTAATAATGTATGGAAAATATGATACAACATTTCGTAAATATAGTAGTCTAAGAAATATATGTATGTATGGGCTGACCATTGGATGTTTATCGTATATACATAAATAAGCAGATTGATATACGAAACCGAAGCGGGTCAATTGAACCGTTTTACTCAAACTCTGCGAAGGTCCAGAGCCGATTAAATGTATCCCTCGAATAAGCCGCTTTGCTCATCGCTACGCCACAACTTTTCAGATTTAATGTATCATACAGCTTTTATAAAAGTTTATACTCTATTGAATTATATTTTTATGACAATTCTTTGAAGAAAGAAATACGCTGAAATTTTGCATGCAACTCCGATTTAAACAATTCATTAAATACAATATATTTCAGTGTCCCGTAACTCCCCAGCTGCCTAACACAATTTATGCCATTACGTGGACCGAAAGATCCGTCATTTCTCAAATAGCTTCAGATGTAAAACCTTTTAGATTTCTTTCACTTTAGGTACACGTATTATATAAGTCTTAGTGATATGTTAATAATAAGCAAGATTTGTATGATAAAAGGCAAAATTTTATTTTTATTTCAATACTTAATGTCTAAAAATGAAATGAGACTTGGAATGGGAAAAAGGAGAAATCTAATAATTGCGATGCGGGCATATGGTGAGATTAGACGAGGATAGAATGACAAAGCTAAACAAAGCTCAAATTAATGCAAAAAGAAAACGTGGAATACTGAAAAAGAAATGAAATAGCGATGTGGTAAAATCACTAAAAAACAAAAGATTAGGCTAGATTTAAGAAAGAAAAGGGCACTGAAAAAATTACCATATCGGTGACCACAGTAAAAGATAGTATATATATATATATATGTATATATATTGGGTTGGCAACTACTTTCGGTTTTTACTGATAGAGAGCGTTGCTTTATTTTTTGTATAACGTATACATATTTTACTATTTTATTTTCGTAAAGGACAGAAAGCTGCTGCGGCTCACAAAAAGATATGTGAAGTTTATGGTGCTAATTGATTAACAGAGCGCACGTGTCAGAATTGGTATAAAAATTCCGTTCTGGAGATTTTTCCCTCAAAGGTGAACAACGTTCTGGTCGGCCTACTAAAGTTGATGATAACCAAATCAAAGTCATAATTGAAAAAGGATCGTCATATAACTGTTCGAGGGGTTGCGGAGAGGCTACATGTATCGCACACAATAATTGAAAAACATTTAGAATGTCTTGGGCTAGTTAAGAAGCTTGATATTTGGGTACCTCACGAATTGAAAGAAATTCATTTAACACAAAGAATCAACTTTTGCGATATGCACCTTAGACGAAATGAAACCGACCCTTTCTTAAAAAGAATCATCACTGGTGATGAAAAATGGGTCCTGTACAGTAATATAGTTCGAAAACGATCATGGAGCAAACACGATAAACCAGCTCAAACCACATCGAAAGCTGAATTGCATCCAAAAAAGATCATGCTGTCAGTTTGGTGGGATTACGAAAGTGTTGTGTTTTTTGAGCTGCTTCCAAAGAACCAAACGATCAATTCTGATGTTTACTGTCAACAATTAATAAAACTGGATGAAGCAATCAAAGAAAAATGGCCAGAATTGTCAAATCGGAAAGGCGTAGTTTTCCACTAAGATAATGCAAGGCCTCACACATCTTTGGCAACTCGTGGGAAACTATTGGAGCTTGGCTGGGAAGTGATGCCACATCCCCCATACAGCCCTGATCTAGCACCATCTGATTATCATTTATTTCGAAGTTTTCAGAATTCTTTGAATGGTAAAACTTTCACAAATGACGATGACCTTCACTCGCACCTGGTTTACTTTTTTGCTGATAAGGACCAGAAATTTTATGAGCGCGGAATCATGCAGCTGAAAGGAAGATGGCAAAAGGCCATTGAGCAAAATGGAAAATATATAATTGATTAAAAACTATTCTTTGTTTAAAAAAAAGTGTTTTATTTTATACTACAAAACCGAAAGTACTTAGTTGCCAACCCAATATGTATATATATATATATATATATATATATATATATATATATATATATATATACAGTACTGTACAAAAGAAAGAAGCACCTTCTTGAATTTTACAAGAAACTATTATGAAAGGATAAATAATAATAATGTATAAAAACTCGCCATTAATGAATTAATGAAATTTTCAGAAATATTGTACCACTCTTCCTGTAGTATGCTCCACAGTTCATTTTTGTTCTTTGGCCCCCTTTCACACTTTTTTTCTGTCAAGATTCGGTAAGGACAATTGAAATAACAGATGTGAGTGCATTTCTGGGACGTTTACCAATAATATTCGGGTCATTATATAAATTATGTAATCATATTTGTTAGTGTAAAATATTATAATTTCCTTTAATCCTTTATGACCTGTATTCAGTATTAATACTTTTCCTGAAAATATGTATTTTAAAGGGTCCTTTTTATATTACAAGATTATAATGGTTCTAAGAAACAATTTATAGGAATTTGTGGTACCACACAAAATGATGCAATCTAAGAAAAATTTAGTGTTCGTCTAGAATCTGTTCGAGTAAAATGTAATACGAGTACTCATGTACAAACATTGAAAATTTTAAACGAAAACGCAATTCCATCCGGAATTAAATTTATAGGAGAAGATTTTTATTTTCAGGAAGATAATGGTCCCAAACGTAGTGGTAAATTTTGTAAGGACTATGTGAAACAAAAAGAAGAAGAACAACTTCTTGTAAATATATTTTGACCCGCACAATCACCCGATATCAATCCTATCGAGTTGCTGTGGAATGAGCTAGACAGAAAACTGAAAGAACACTGTCCAAAATCCCAGCCACAGCCGTGGAAACACCTTATAAATGCTTGGGACAATATTCCAGTTGAAACTCTTCAAAAACTTGTGTTGAGACTACCCACAAATTTGTAAAGAAGAAAGTCGCTTAAAATAAGAAGTATCAATTTTCCTTTTTTTACCAAAAGTGTACCATTTCTTTGTATTTCGCCTATATTGATCCCTCATTTATAGTCGTCAGGTTTTCCAATAGGGACATAACAATTTTGTCTTTTCATATGGACGTTTTTCATGATCTGTCAACGTCAAAACGTCAGTCAAGGTTATCATTTTTATCATGGTGAAGTTTACGAACGAGCAACGATTGGAAATTATTAAAAATTACTACCGCAATTCTAAGTCGTAACTTTAAGAGCGCATACTCCAATTTTCGATCGTAATAATCGTCCCATCAGACAGGCTGTGCGTGCTACAGTGGATAAAGTCGAGTCAAAATAAACTTCGAAACTTCTCCGATTGGGCACTGCTAAAGTTTGAAGAAAATTTTGAATTTCATCCAAAAGTCATCTTTAGCGATGAAGTTTATTTTAGGCTTAATGGATTTTGTCAATAAACGAAATATGCGTTATTGGACGGCAACAAACCCACATGTGCTTGAAGGAACTCCATTAAAACCACAAAAAGTACTGCGTGGTGTGGATTTCATGCCGGAGATGTAATTGGTGTCGATGGAAAAGATCGCTATTGAGCCATGTTGGGAGACTATTTTTGGCCGGAATTGGACAGATTTGACATTAGTGATATGTGCTTCTAACAAGATGGTGCCACATGCTATACACCTGGTGAAACAATTGACCTATTGAAGGGGAAGTTCGGTAACTGCGTAATCTCGAGAAATGGTTCGGTCGAGTGGCCACCTCGCTCATGCGATTTAACGCTGTTGGATTTCTTTGTATGAAGTTACTTGAAGTCGTTGGCTTATGCCAATATATCAACAACGTTAGATCGAATTCCATAGTTAAATGTAACATGTGTACTGCACTTGGAGTAAATTTCCGCCCAATATTTCAATTATTCTGTGTTGTATTTAAATACAAAATTGTTATGTAATTGAAAAACTCGATATATATATATATATATATTATGTACATAGATCTTTAGTAGATATAAACAAGTTAATTGGAGACTTTAGATCTAAAGAAGCTATTACAGAGAAAATAAAATTGGTTATCCAGCGGAGCGAATCACTCACTGTTAAGTGAAAAAGAATTAATGAATGGATTGTAACTGGTGTTTCAAATTGCGGGTTTTTTTTAAGAATAAATAAAATATGGATGGCGCACTGAATTTGTCTGGGTATGTGGGCATTTAAAAAGTGTGATGTATAACATTTATAAAAATGATTTCGTACACGGTACCACAACGCGTTCAAATTGTTAAATTATTCTATGAAAATCAACGTCCTGTGAAAAGAGTTTTTAGAAAATTACTTGAATTTTATGGTTTACATAATCGTCCATCTGAAAGCACTATTGGTCGAATTATTAAAAATTTTCAAGAGACCGGTTCCGTGGAAGATCAAAAAAGTAAATAATACAGTCGTAGTGGTCGTTCACAAGAAAATACTGGTTTGGTTTGTGAAAGTGTTGCTCAAGGTCCTGAAATGTCCATTAGACGACGTTCGCAACAACTTGGACTTAGTGGATCAACAACATGGCGTATTT
Source organism: Dermolepida albohirtum (assembly GCA_031893035.1). NCBI lineage: Eukaryota > Metazoa > Arthropoda > Insecta > Coleoptera > Scarabaeidae > Dermolepida > Dermolepida albohirtum. The sequence goes on along the minus strand of JAVIWB010000828.1, from coordinate 40,333 downwards.
TACACAAGTATTTAGCTCTGAAGGCATATAAGGTTCAAATAACACAGGAACTGAATCCATTAGATCATCTAAAACGTCGTTCATTTGTCAATTTCATCAATGAACAACCAATGAACTTGGTGGCTATGTTAATAAACAAAATCTGGGGTGAGGAAAATCCACGCATTATTCATGAGAAACCTATGCATCTTAAACGAGTTACTGTTTGGTGTACATAATGGTCAGGTGGTGTAATTAGGCCTTACTTCTTTGAAAATGCTGCTGGTAAAGCTGTAACTGTCAATGGTGATCGATATCATCGGATGATAACCGAATTTTTGTGGCCTGATATAATGAATATTGTTCTAGAGGATATGTGGTTTCAACAGGATGGTTCTACACCTCACTTTGCACACGAATCAATTGATTTATTGAGAGAGAAGTTTCCTGGACGTATAATCTCAAGAAACGGTGATGGTATTTGGCCACCAACATCATGTGATTTGACACCGTTAGACTATTTTTTTGGGGTTATGTGAAAAGCCAGGTTTATAAAAACAATCCACAATCAATTCCTGCTTTGAAAGATGAAATTATTCACGTTATTGGTAAGATAGTGCCTCAATTATGTCAAAATGTCACTGAAAATTTTAACAAAAGAGTGGACGCTTGTGGAGCTGCAAGAGGAAGCCATTTGGCAGATATTATTTTTCGCATTAAATATCATAACTGATACTTCAATTACTAATAAAAAGTTTTTGAAATGAATGTAAATTATGCGTTTTATTTATTCTTTTAAAAAAAACGCGAAATTTGAAACAGCCTTTATGATATAGATAAATTACGTCCGTACGTAGTCGCAAAATCTTTTTCTTTAGTATACAAAAAAAAAAGTTTGCATTGAGACTATGATTTTTACTTAAATAAAAATTAGTTTTAATCCTTTGTAGTAATATTAAAAGTTAAAACTTGTTGTTTAGTATTTCAAAATTAGTGCCAACAAATTCTAAATTTAAGATTGTACAAAAAATAAAAATTAAACCTAAATTCTCTTTATATTTTCGGAAGTACTAAACATGTAAATACGCACGCAAAACGCTACGTCCTTTTAATAATGCCCTACTTTCTCATTACCACACCTATCATGTTTATGATTAATACTTTCCTACATAAGCAACAAATAATTATTAGTTTTATTGGTTTATTTGACTATTTGAAGAATCCAAGTCTAGAAGTTAATAAATTATTTCTCATTGTGTCTTGCGCGTCGAAAACACATGTGCAATAAACGTAACAGCAATAATATATGTGCCTTAACATATAAAAGAAAAACGATTAGACGAGATTTTTCAGAAACATAATACGAAGTATAAAGAAACGAAGGTTTTCAGATGCGTTTTATTGACGAAATAAGAGGTTCCTATTTATTTGTCGAACATGTTTGTTATGACGACACTTTTTAATATATTTAGATCGCACATACAGAATTCGTCCTCGACGCTAGACGTTCTACATAAACTCAACAAGATTAAAGGTTAAGGATAAAGGATAATATGTTTAAGGAAATACTATTGCCGAATGGTATCTTTTATCAAATTGTTATGTGGCACTTAAAAATCACATTAACAAGGCTAACGACGACATCTATAAACTACACTGATAAAGATATACGCAGACCTTGCACATGTTTATTAGTATCAATTGCAGTAGTTCATACGCACATAAGTATGTTACATACATATGTATGTACATTACACATATAAAGACATGTTTTTTACTCTTGATAAGTGACGGATGCAAAGATAAATGTGGACTCGCTATTGATAATCGCGTAATTTGCGCCCACTTAAAACTCCCAAGTTTATATTATAATTTTTTAGTAAAGTGTATCTTAGTTGTTTTTGAAAATGACTTGAATAAATATTTGAATTATATAAAAGTGTTTTCTTATCGCACATTCAGATTACTGAATGTATGTGTAATTGTACATCTATTAATATATTACTACCATATTTTTTTCTAGTTCTCTGTCACCACACACATATGTACATACATACACTACAGTCCATATTAGCTCGGACAGCTAATGAAAGTTAGTAAACTCTTCTAAAAAATAATATATTTGCGTTTAAATACAAATAATGTACATATTTATATTCACTTCTTTACGAAATTTATAACCAATTGCAGGCAAATATATCTAACAGAGCACCTACAAATAACTATTGTACAAAGGGTACTAGGAAAGTTTTGCCATACACCTTTGTTTATTTAATTTTCTCAAAGTAATTTCCTCTACACTCAATACACCTCTCCACCCTCCGAAACCAATCTTTTAACCAGTTCTGTCAAGTTTCACTTGGATGTAAAGCACACTCGTTGCCCAAGCCCGCAGAAGGTTCTCATTACTGGAAACCGCCTCCCATTTAGCTTCATTTTCATATGCGTGAACAATGCAAAGTCGCAGGGAGCAAGATCTGAATTGTAGGGAGGGTGCTCGAGAAGTTTCATTCCTGCCGTGGTCAAATATTCGGTGCAGGCTTTGGCGCGGTGAGCTGGAGCATTATCGTGATGGAGGAACCAGGTATCCATTCTTGACTTTGGCCGCAGGTTCTTCATAGACCCATGACTTTAGGCAGGTACTGTTTAGTATACCACTTAGCTGTGACTGTCTTCTGTGTGTCCAAAACGAGGCGTTCCACAATTCCAGTCGATTTGAAAAATACAGCTATCATTTTCTTCTTTACAGCTCGGGATTTTCTGACAACTACGGGTGTGTCCTCATCATCTAAGACCCCCATCACATACTGACGTCCCTATTAAACTTTTTTATCATCTCCCGGCACCAAGTCACGTGTCGTGTCACCTGCTCTTCAGTCAGTCGATGCGGCACCCAGAGAGAACAAAGCTTCTTCACGTGCAAATGATCATGCAGAATCAAACGAATTGCTTTTGCATTTAGGCCTAAAGTACTCTCTATCTGTTGGTAGGTGACTCGCCTAATCTAGCCAAGCATTTTCCTCACAGTAGTAACGTTTTCCTCCGTAACCGACGTTCGTAGCCTTCCCGGCCTCTCAGCATCCTCCACAGTTAAATTTCCCATTTGGAATTCTCTATACCGCCTGAATATCGTTGTGCGATGTGGACAAACATCACCTAGTGAAAGAGTCATTTCTTCGAAGCACTGGTCTATGTTTAAGCCACGCACGAAATTATAACGTAAAACAGCCCTTATCTCATTTCGTGACCACGATGCCATCGCAAGCACTTTACACTCTCACTGCTAATGAATAGGTGAGCCCATCGACATGGCGCGGCGGTTAATATGCACGTATGAATATGTCTCAACATGCAGCAAGCAACAAGCAGCTTCCTACGATTCATCGTTGCGTCATATTGCAAAACTTTCCTAGTACACTTTGTATTTTATGACTCGCTGTGATAATTCATAGAATAATCCGTACCGCCATAAATATGATTATTTTTGAGATAATATTGCAAGCAAAAAACTTGCGAAACTTACCCCAAAGAGTCTTGTTTACCGAAATATGTATTAGTTTTCAAATAAATTTGCTAACGTGCGCATCACTGACAAGATCGTATTTTTTATGTGAACTTCTTAAAATGCCAAGAGGAAAACCAACAACTTTAGAAAAACTTTCAGTAATTATTTATTTTCATCAAGAGGGTTATTCAGTGCATCAAAATTTCCGAAAAGACACATGTTAATAAATCGACCATTAGTGATATCATTCGGCGACATCAACGCACGGGCACTTTAAGAGATCCGCACGTTCAAGTCGTAAGCGAATAACATCTCACGCCGACGATGAGCGTATACAATTAGTGAATAAACGAAATAGGAGACAGACAGCACCCGAAATCACTGCAGAAATGAATCGCGACCGTGCAAGAAAAATTTCTGTTACTACGGTGAAAAAAAGATTAAAAGCTGCAAATCTTCACCGAAGCATTGCTGTAAGAAAACCTTTACTTCGACGGGGAAACAGGCAAAAACGACAACAGTGGTCAGAAACACACAGAGATTGGCCACTGGATAACTGGAAAAGGGTTTTGTGTACTGATGAATTAAAGTTTAAAGTGTTTGGACAGTTGTGGCGTGTTTTTGTAAGTGGTTAAAGAATGCTGCGGGATTGTATAGTGCCAACCATCACGAAGAAGTTCTGTGCTTGTTTGGGGTTGTTTTTGCCACGCCGTCGCAGGGGACTTGAACCGAATCGAGGGTATTTTGGAAAAGGAGGGTTATTTAGAAATATTGCAAAAAAATACAATACCGGGGCTAGGTTTAATCGGTGAAAATTTTGTGCTTATGCAGGACAACGACTCCAAACACTCAGCAGTAATATGTAAGAGTTTCTTAAATAGGGGACAAAACAATAATATCTTACAAATAATACAAAACAATAGTACCTTACAAAGCCTCGACCCAAACCCCATAGAATTGTTATGGGATGAATTAGACAGAAGGGTCCGAAAAGTGTGTCCTACCTCAACAAATCACTTGTGGAACATATTGCAAGAAGAATAGAATAGTATACCGAATAGAGTCCTTGAAAAACTCATAGAACGGATGCCTCAAACTGTACTGGCAGTTCCTCCGCTCGATGAGCGGAATGTTTAAGATATCTTTGTTTATTTAACGTTAGAATTATTTTCATTTTTATTATTATACTTTATAAATATCTATAAACAATAATGCAATAAAAATTCGACATAAATTTTTAACTGTTTTCCCTTTTTTCAATTTATTTGAGTGTCCGAACTAATATAGGCGGTAGTGTACCTTCTTCGCATCTTAGAAAAAATACCGACCTATGGAACAATCATCTTCTGCTGATATATATTTCTATCACAATATTAATTGAAAATTGTAGTTAACATTCAACCATAATTATTACTTATTTATGAATACTGATGCGACAACTTTTCACATTAAAACCTGAAATACAATGCCTTAATATTAGTCTAAAGCTTTCAATTTTTCATCTTATGACTATTACATCGCCTTTCTCAGTTAATGAAATGTATCTTATCAAGGTAAAAAAATAATTAAAATGGTGTAAAAGTTTATGAGATGTCTGAGAACCGTTATGACCAAAAAATAGCCGATAAAAATAAAATTCAACCTATAGAGCTAAAACCACGTGGCTAAAATACAACTTACTGAAATTTACAGTGGTCAAAATTGACATTCAGATAGTTCAGACTTAAGTCTACTTAACTATTGTTAATCACTTAGGAGAGCATAATCTGCATGATTCCTCACAGAGATTTAGAAACTTTCAACAAAATATTGGTTGTCACAATAGCGAGAAAGCAATGCACTATAGATGGTGCGTCGGTTGAGAACTTTCATAATAATTAAATAAAAATAATTTTGAATTGCTATATTTAAATGTGTTTTCGAGTGAGATATTCAACGCAAGAGATGACTTGTGCTGACTAAAGCGGTAATAGTCAACAAATTTATCGATTTTCCTTAGTATATAATGCAAGGGTAGCCGTTTATATTTCGGGAACTGGCAACACTGTTAGTGTTTGATTTGATGATTGCATCGTGAAGTTTGCAATTTTTGATAACATATTTACCTTGACAGTTTTGTTATTCGGTCACTATTTCTATTGTTGACAGTAACTTGAAAATTTTATGTCAGCGAAAAAATGGAATTAACTCGCGAACATTTTCGTGCAATTATTTTCCATAACTTTCGACGTGGATTATCTCAACAAGAATGCATCGACTAGCTGAATTATTTATATGGTGATGAAGATCGTTGGTATACTGAATTCAAACTTGGGCGGCATTCTTTGGACGATGAATTTCGTGAAGGTCGTCCCACAAATGCTGTTGTGTGAAAAACATTAATACAGTGTCTGAATTTATAATGCAAGGCTATCATGTGACATACCGTGAGATCGGTACATCTCTAGGTGTTAGAAACACCTGCGTGCATAAGATCTTGCATGAACATTTAGCCGTTAACAAGCTATGTTCACGTTGGGTAGCACATAAATTTAAGAATCGCTCAAAAAAGGCCTCGCGTCGATTGTTGCCAAGAAATGCACAAAAAATAAAATGACGGTGCTTCAGAGAATATTTTTAAAGTCGTCACAGGTGATGAATCTTGGGTCTATACATATGAGCCCGATAGCAAACAGCAGTCGACTGTGTGGGTATTCCAAGGTGAGCCAAAACCAACAAAAGTTGTTCGCGCTCGAAGCACATCAAAATAAATAGTCGTCTGTTTTTTCGGAAAAGCCGGTCACTTTGCAACCGTGCCTTTAGAGAATTGTAGAACGGTCTATTCCGAATGGTAAACAACTATTTGTTTGCCAAAAGTTTTTGAAGAAATAAGGAAAACAAACCAAAAACGACAGATCATTCTCCACCATGACAATACGAGCTCTCACAGGTCGGTTCAAATAATTGAATATTTGACTGGGCAAAATATTGATTTGATGACCCTCCGCCATACAGCCTTGATCTAGCACCCTGTGATTTCTTTTTGTTCCCACACGTGAAGAATAAACTATGTGGTCAACGGTTTTCTACGCCGGAAGAGACAGTTGAGGCATTCGAAATTCATATTTTGGAGATACCGCCTTCACAGTGGCAGCAATGCTTTTCAGATTGGTTTAAGCAAATGCAAAAGTGCATTGGTTTTCAAGGGGAATATTTTGAAAAGCAATAAAAGTATTTTCGATAATAAGAATTTTTTTGTTTGCTATTCCCGAAATATAAACGGCTACCCTCGTGGAAACATTCCTCAATGGCTTGCAATAAGATTTAAAGGATTTTCTTAGGGCACGCTAAGATTAAATAAATGATAGTTTTTAAAAAATCACTGTTAATAATTAATAATAAGAAGCCGGTTAAACACATCGACAAATAAATACGAAAACACCAGCAATTATATTATCTTGAATTGTTATGATGTTACTTTTATTTACCAGAAAAATAGTAAGACAAATTGAATTCGAGTGAGCAAACAGAAGTGAAGAAACAGTCTTTATTAAAAGTATTGGCAAAAAAAGCGTACCAACCTAACAACTAGTACTACCTACTATTCCGGGCCAACATTAATTTGAATGTGGACAACTTAGTTTTATACAAAACAATATTAGAAGATTTTTTTGTATATCATTGCTTTTACTTCTTATGAATTACGAGGGAGCGTTTTTATATTCGCGGAATGGGGGACAAGCGGTGGAAATAAAAAAACCAAATTATTTTTCTTTTTCAATATATTCACCTGAAAGACGGATACATTTTTCACATCTTTCAATTAATTTATTTATACCCTCATAAAAAAATGATTTCTCTTTATCTGCAAAATACGCCGAAACTGCCTCCTTGACTTCATCATCGGCAGTAAATTTTTTACCCCGCAGCTCTTTTTTCGTTTTCGGAAACAGTTAATAATCACTCGGGGCCAGGTCTGGGCTGTAGGGTGGGTGATTCACAATTTCGAAGCCCACCTTATGCAGGGCAGCTAACGCAACGCGGCTCTTGTGGACGGGCGCGTTGTCGTGCAAAAGCAGAACACCTTTTGTCAATTTTCCCCGTCTTTCCTCTTTAATGGCTTCTTTTAGTCGCTCTAATATTGAAGCGTAATATTCTCCGGTTATAGAAACACCTTTATCTTTATAATCAATCAACAATATTCCTTCCGAGTCCCAAAATACCGTTACCATGAGTTTCCCAGCTGATTGTGACACTTTAAAATTTCTTGGGAGGTGCTGTGCCCTTTTTGTGCCACTGCATGGAGTCTTGTTTGGACTCAGGCTCATAATGATGAACCCAAGTTTCGTCTCCAGTAACAATTCCACTCAATACACCATCCTTGTCTTCATTACAGAGGTCCAAAAATGCACGCGAACACTCTACGCGCTGTTGTTTTTGCGGCGGCGTGAGCATTCTCGGCACCCATCTTGCGCTGACCTTAAACATGCCGAGATGATCGTGTAGGATTTTAAAAATTGTTGTATCGGATACTCCAACCATTTCTGCGAGTTGTTTCTTCTTTAGTCGAGCATCTTCGAGTACAATTTGTTCAACTTTTTGGATAAGTGCTGGCGTGGTCACCTCAATGCTCCTGCCCGGCCTCGGGTCGTCTTCAAGGGATTCCCTTCCTTGTTTAAATAAACTATGCCACTTGTACACCATGGTTTTTCCTGGACAAGAGTCGCCGTAAACCAATGACATCTCATTCATTATGGTCGCGACTGATTTTCCTTGCCTGGTAAGGAACCTTATTCGATTTTTTCCATATTTCACTTTTCACTCCTGATTATGTTACTTGGTTGACGATAGCTCAAAGACTAACTGTCTAATAACAATGAAACTTCGTATTTATACTAATCATGAGTCGCTGCACAGGCAACGCGCCCACTGCGCCTACTCACCCCTCTACAACCCGCTCATTCCGCGAATATAAAAACGATCCCTCGTACTATTACATTTATTTCTTTATATTATCCAACATCTTGTTCATTTGATGTCATCAATTTTATGGTTTTGCCAAAGTTGAAATTCTTCTAATCCTGTTATTGAAAAAATTATTATTGCTGTTATTAATATGTGTACTATATGGTCGTGAATCAAAGTGTGACCTAAATTATTATTTTCTAAAATTCATTCGACACAAACCCACCTCTTGGTTTGATATTGCACTTGTACAAAATGTGACCGTGAATGAGCGGTTACCAAAGAGTAGAAAGTCTAATGTTAAGTCGGGATAATGAACTTGGTGAAAAAAATCAGTCGTTATACGCCAGGTCTGAATTTCTATAACCTTTTCCTTCGCTTCTTTCTCTCGATGGGAACGTTCGTTGTCAAAATGATATATGTTAATAATATCAAGCAGAAATTTTAATGTAAATATACAAGCCATATTAAGACATAATAGCCGAAAAGTTGATTTATTAAATTTATATTAAAGATTAAATAAGAGAAAATAATGAAACCCGGATTTTAAAGAAATGGCAATTATTATTCCTTTATGAAATAATTGACATACTATTAAATAGTTCTATTCTTAAATATTTATATAAATTGCCTTAAAACTAGCAATTAATAAAAAGGTTATAATTAAAAAAGAAAACAAATAGTAATATGTATTTTCAAATCAAGTTTCGAAAACAGTTAAGAAGATGTCTTAAAAACGATTCGGTATACTACGATCCATCCGAATTTTACATTTAATTAAAATCTAAACATTTAGAGAATATCTAACGCGTCTTTAATATATGTGAAAAGCAATCTTCGTGAAAATGAAATTTTTGACAACTAATTTAAATAAAATATAGATTCTACTGTTAAGTAATTTTGATGGAGCCTGCGGTTGATTAACTTAATCACTTAAGGTTGATATATAACCCCTTTCCACATTACTTTTTGTATTCTGTATACGTATTTCGACAACTAAGTTGGCATTATCAGCAGATAATTAAACAGTGTCGGAAACTGCGGCAAAAACCCGCACGAAACAAATTCCGCACACGATCTGTACTGTCGAAAGCCAAAACGCACACTAGTGCGCGTTTTGGCTTTTCGATGTTACTTAAATAGCTTACACAATTAAGTGCATTCTAAATATAAAAAGCGTTTCATATATGCAAGATATTGTACTTTTCCTATCTCAATTATAGCTGACATTTCTTTATTCTTAAGCATCATGATTATTCTTTAATTATTTAATGTCGTTCCAAGCAAATTAGGTAAATACGAGGTATGGACATTAAATAATAAGTCTGCGCTCCTTCCATCGTGCAGCCGTATCGGGCGAGGCTGCAAATGGAATGTCGTTGACCTTGATACTTATGAAGCAACAAAAATCGAGTAACGAATTAACCTGAAATTCTTTGTTGAATAAAAAGAATCGCTAACAACATGTTTACAAATGTCGAAAAACATGTTTGGTGATAATGTTGTAACGTGCGCGAGTTTTTGAATGGCACAAATGGTTTTCTGAAGGTCGGGAAGAATCCGAAGATTATGAACGTCCTGGTCGACCTGTGACTGCCAAAAGTGAAGGGAATGTTCAGAAATTTAATAAAATTGTGCGGAAAGATCAACGTCTGAGCATTCGAATGATTGCCGATATAGTAAACATTAACAAAGAAACAATAAGACACCTTTTGCATGATGAATTAAACGTGGCAAAAGTTTGCGCAAAAATAGTGCCGAAAAACCTCACTCAAACATTTGCTCTGACATCATGGAACAACTCACAGAAGAACCAAACTTGCTCACAAAAATCATCACATGTGATAAAACTTGGATTTTCTAGTAGGAGCCGGAAACAAAGCGTCCATGGATGCACGAACGAGCAAGACAATGCTGATCATTTTTGCCGATATCAGGGGTGCTACATGAGTGACTGAGTGCCCGAGGGTTAAACCGTTACTCGAAAATACTGCAAAGAAGTCCTAATCAAGCTGAGAGAAAAAGTGAGGAAGAAAAGACCGGTTTTGTGGAATAACAATTCGTGGACAACGCACCAGCTTACAATACCCTCTCTGTGAAGCATTTTTTTGCGGACGAGCGCATTGCTGTGCTTGATCACCCACCGTCTTCGCCAGATCTCCCACCATGTGACTTCTGCCTGTTCCTAAAAGTCAAAAGTGCATTAAAAGGAATACATTTTCGGTCTGTTGAACATGTTAAAGCAAAAACGGTTGCTGAAGAGGCTGACAAACTGATGAACTTCAACATTGGTTTGAATAATGGAAGACACGTATACAGCAGTGTGAAACATCCTGAGAAAATTTATGCGGAAATGTTTCTTTGAACGCAATGGAAATTAAATACACGAAAAATAGCGATCTTTTTACAGCCTTGGCATTTATCGCATTTCGAACGTCACTGTTTCTTGTCGCTCCACGACGCTTCTTCTATAACTTTTCTGTCCATAGCTACGTGGATTCCTTGGTCTCACGACTTCTTTGGTCTACCTCTTTTCCTTCTTCTCTTTGGGATCCATTACCAAGCTTGAGTCGGTAATCTTCTTCAGTCATTCGTCTCATTTGGCCATACAAGAAGAGCTGCCTTTTCTCTATAGTATCGTAGATGTAAGTGTTTTTTCTACATTCATCGTTTGTTTAATTCTGTGCGTTCGTGTGTGATCTTATAATGTGAGCCTACATATTCTCCACCAATAGCTGTCTTCTACTGCATTTATTCGGTTTTGCGTGTCCCTTTTTACAATTCATACTTCCGAGCCGTATGTATGTAACTGTGCTCTCCACTATTATTTTAAATATTTTTTTTGTTCCCTTCTGAATATATTTATTCCACCCATTTAGAAAAATAGATAAGGATCCAAAAAAACACTTAATTACATCTACAGAATAATGGTTTGACACAATTGATGGGTTCTGATTCTATGAAAATATAATGATACCCATCATAATGAATGAAGATGACAAACAATGTTCAAATGTTGCCCTTCTCAGTCACTTGATAAGCAAATTCGAGGAAGAAATGTTTTCGCAATTCAATTTTTTAGAATAATTTCTAAGGTAATGTACTAACCGTTCATGACTAAGGTAAAAACGTCCCAAAATGTTGTCCAACTGAATTTTTTATTAAGTAATAGCATAGAGAACACTATTGAGCCATAATGGCAATAAAAACAGAAATTTGTTAAATAAGTCAGTTGATGAAATTTCTAGTATTTACTTATTCACTTTTTAATGATTCAAGACGATTACGCTTTGTAAAGTGGTATAACATTTAAATTTGAAAATTGGGCGGCGATCACAACTCAGAGCATAATCAAAGTATGTTATATAGGAAAAAGGGAAAAATTGCTTCAAACAATTTTCTGGTGACATAATATATTGGAAAGAGAATTTTGTACTTCGCCTGAATGAATGAGGGAGTTTAAAGGCTTTAATAAAAAAAATTCAAATCATATCTAGAGATAATTGTCAGATACATTGTTACAGTATTATAGCATGGATATTTTTTTAAACAAACAACCTAAAATTACCAATTTTCACCAGACCTATCTTCAATAGATTATCATTTCTATAAACATTTAGACACTCTCTTAAATACTTCTTCTTCAGCAAAAACTTCGACGCTCATCCAAACGAATTTAATATTTGTCATTATATACACATGTATGTACATTTTCAGTAACTCGAGATGGCATGTGAATTTTCGTCGAAATGTCGATGTGAGTTACTATTATTACTGATACCGTCACAAGTGAAAATAGCCTCATCAGCAAACAGTATTAAAGAGATAAATCGGCGATTAGCAATTAACCACTGACAAAGCTTCAATCGTTTAGTTTCATTTCCTGTGTCTAGGTATTGAATCCGTTGTAATTGAGGAGGATAGAAGGCGTGAATACGTAATGTTCGCCACACACTTGTATGTGCAACGCTCGAAATTCTTCATCTGTTTGTTAAAGAACTTCGTTGTACAGATTGAATAATGTCTTTTACTTCATCCACGTTTTTTGTTCTTTTGCACGTTTAGAAAAAACATGACGGCTGGATATTACATCAGTCTCATGCAATTTATTGAAATTACTAGTAAACACTCTGGAATATGGTACTCTACGGTTAGGAAATCATGGGCAAGATCGAAATATTCAGCATGCGTAAATACGTGTGGCATTATTATAAAGGCTTGTAATATCAAACGGCGTCAAATTACGATTGTCACATGTCAAATCCCTAATCAGACTGCTGAGTGTTTATCAATTATTTTAGACGTGTGCGTGCATCAGGTCACTTTTTTCACAATAATTTAAAACATGTGCCTTTGTAGTCATTAAAAAATGAACACGCGTTTATATAAATTTTCTTATTAAAAATTATCCATACTACCACCACTTGGAATATTTACTGTTCCTTCTGAAACACAACGTATAATTCAAATTTCTTTTTGTTCTATAATGGCTAATTACCGAGTTTATTGACGTAGATTATTATAAATTAAAGCGTTTAGATGCTCTTCATTAAAATCTAATAGTTTTTCTCAACGTCGAGAATCGTTTATATCAAAATCGACCCTTTTAAATTCAAAAAAACATTTCGTTGCTGTATTTTCGCCAATTACATTTTCTCCGTAAACAACTTAAATGATTCTAGCGGCTTCCGATGAAGTTCAATTCCTCTGTTGAACTCGAATAAAGGAATATGTCGGAAAAGCACGTTCTTGTTTAACTGGGAATTCCATTTTCATTTACCAATAAATAAAACAGTCTTTGCATAAACTTGAAAACTATTCAAATAAATAATAATACAATATTAAAATAATTTTGACGTATGCATAATAATTCTTTTCAAGGCATTTTTATCCAAGAAATCAAAAATGTTACGAATTTAAGCATCAACTTGTATGTGTACTAAACACAAACCAATGCCAGAAGCAAACAAAAATTATTCTTGACGAAGCTGCTTATTTATGTACCAGTTCACGTTACAAAAACATTCGGCTGAGGCCAAGCCGGCCAAGTTTCAAATACAAAATTTAATGAAAAGGCATAAACTTAAAACATTGTGTAGAAATATGTTAATGTGACACTGAATTGGAAACTTTCATTTAAAAATATTGTTTAAACTTAAAACTACAGCATTTCGGTATAAAGCTTTGTTGACAAAACAATTGATAACACAGGGTAACAAAATGAGAAAAAAAATTTGGTGCCGGAAATCTAACATCTGATTTTAGATGTTTTTAATGTGCTGATTCCAAAAATGCCACCAGATTTTTTCTATCAGCTCTAGTTTTTGAGATACAGGTTACAGGTTAATTGATATTTTTTCTGATAAAGGACAACAAATAAAGAGATATACAAATTATTATACAAAATATCCTTGTTTTTTGTGCCTTTGGGACAGCAGAGATAAAAATGAGCACTGGGTTAAAAAAAAATGGCCTTCAAAAGATGTCATGATTCAAGGAAAACAAAACGTGATCAACGAACCTTTGGTTGCAAAAGAAAAAATCTTGCTTTCGCCCTTGCATATCAAGCTAGGCTTAATGAAGCAATTTGTGAAGGCTTTAAATCGAGACGGAAATTGTTTTAGGTATTTATCACGTAAATTTTCTGGCATTAGCTCGGAAAAACTAAAAGCTGGTATATTTGATGGTCCTCAAATAAGGCAACTTGTTAAAGATCCACAATTCACCACATCAATGAACGAGACTGAATCTAACGCTTGGTGTTCATTTGTTCAAGTAGTACAAAATTTTCTTGGCAATCATAAAGCAGAGAATTACGTAGAATTAGTGGAAACTATGCTTTCAAATTTTAATATTCTCGGCTGTAACATGAGTATAAAAGTTCACTACCTCCACAGCCACCTAGATCGTTTTCCAGAAAACTTAGGTGATTGTAGTGAAGAACAGGGGGAAAGATTCCATCAGGATATTAAAACTATGGAAGATCGTTATCAAGGACGATGGGATAGCCACATGATGGCGGACTACTGCTGCAGCCTTCAGCGAGACTGCCCTAGTAAACTCCATTCTAGAAAGTCGTATAAAAGAAAATTTTTATGTGATTAGTGACTAATGTAATTATGTAAATTAAGTTTTTCCAATAAATACTTAAATCCATGTGTGTTTGTTTTTTAACTGTCAATAGTAATATTATATATTATAACAGTTATAACGTAAAATATATACACAATTTTTTAAAAAAATCTCAAAAACTAGATCTGTTAGACCAAATCTGAGAACTTTTATACATTTTGCATCCAAAAATTACCCAGGAACAGTTGAAAAATCGCAGGCGCCAAAATGTGTGTTGGCCTGTGTAATCGACATAAAATATAAAATCGTGAGAATATAAATATTAATAATAATATAAATAATAAAATGAAGTTATTTCAAATGAAACCAAAATTTAATTTTCGCCGATCATAAAGTGCATAAAGTCTTGGTACAAACTACACATACATGAACAAAGACTTCAAAACTGCTAACGCTTGAAACAGATTAGTATACAGGTAAATATAGTTGGAGACTGAAAAAAAACCCCTTTCGAATCAATGTTCGTACTCTGTATACGCATTTCGACAACCAACATCTGCTAATGATGACAACTTAGGTGTTGAAATACGTATACAGGGTACGAGCATTGATGTGGTAAGAGGTTTTGCCTTTTTTTAATTAGATTGTTACATACATACGTAAATAATTGAAAGTTCTTGACATGTGTTCTAGTGACGCTTTATAGAAAACACGAATGCGTTAATTGTTAAGAAAGTTATCGAGAATCTTGTTTTGTTTAGGGACTATAATATCAATTTGAGATAGTAGCCCCCAAAATATTAAAAATTAAAAAAATAACAGCATAATACGATTCATTCACGATTTAACCTCTTACAAGATAGTTGAAATTATTCCCTTATAATTCAAAAAGGTTTCATACCTTGCCCGTGGATGAAAAAGTATCTTCTCTTTCTTTGGAGGAAGACTACTGTAATATGTTCACTGCCAAAACTATCGTATAGATTCAAAATCAAAATTTCGTCCTTATTAAACAGCTTCATAGAATTCTCAGTATTCACCTTCTAACAGCCTGGACATGCCAATTCAATATGACAAGTATCACCCTATTGGAAAGTGCCGCCATTTTTGCAAATGTCAGTGTGGTTTTGACATTCGTGAAATAGACACGTACGAAATTTATAGTGAATAATAATGAATCGATATACACCTCAAAAACGCGCGATAATTATCACAATGTTTGCACGCAATAATTCGTCAGTGGTGTTAACGCAAAGTGAATTTTACGAGGCTCATTTTTATCTCAGCGGCCACATCAATAAGCAAAATTCTCGGTCCTGAAGAATGGAAAATCCACACATAATTCATGAATCACCATTACACCCTCTCGAAGTTACCGTGTGGTGTGCACTTACGTCTGGAAAGGTGACTGGATCTTATTGTTTCAAAGGAGCTGAATTTTTCTTACCGGAAGTTGACGATCTGCATTTGGAGGACATGTGGTACCAACAGGACGGAGACACTTGTCATACATGCATGTGACACAATGTGTATTTTGAAGGATGCCTGCCCAGCGCGTGTAATCTCGCGTTTCGGTGATGTGACTTGGCCAGCCAGATCTCCTGATTTGACTGCCCCGGACTTTTTCATCTGAGGATATTCGAAGTCGTTGGTGTACGCGAAAAAGTCCCGCACTTTGGAGGAGTTAAAGAACAACACTTGAGCCGAAATTGACAACGTTACACCAAAGCTGCGCACAATTATACAAAATTTAATCAAAAGAGCCCAAATTTGCATGAACACCGGAGACAGCAATTCGTCGGACATAATTTTCCACAGTTAATTGAAATAAAATTTATAAGTGCGAATAATATACATATATATACTTTATATATGCTAATATATACTTTAACTCCTTATCAGATGCTTTGATTAGTAATTAGCACAAATTAGTATATAGTATATATCTCAGTTTAAACAAAAGTTATAACAAAAGAAAATCAGATGAAGCTTTTTCCCCTCCCGTTATAAATGTACGAACGGAAGATAATTTTTTTTATATCGAAAAGGTACGGTAAACTCTACGAAGGAATCGTTCATAAATTCCTTGAAACGCGTAGTGAACAGTCTCATTAACATTTAAATGATTCTTTTAACATTCGAGTCTCATCTGTTCCCATAAAAAGAATAGCATAATTAAAATATATTGCTGTTTTTCCGAATGATACTAGTACTCTAGTCTCTTTTTCCACTAAATCATCTTCATGTGTGTGCATAGACGCTCATTTATGAATTGCTTTCGATACTAATAATTAAAACCAACGCAATTAAAACGAACTCTGCCAAACAACATTTTTGCAAGTAGATAACGAAAGAGAATTATAATCTACTAAAGCCTCTACTATTTATTTATAGCTTAAGTATATTGGAAAATGGTAATTTCAAAGCAATAACGAATATGTAAATCAAAGAAAAGCTTAAAAACATAATTACTATAATATCACTGCAAATTTAGTAATTAGACAACACACACGTGCTTGTGAGTGTTGTTATCTTCACAATGAAGTAAAACAACAGGACATATTAAATGTTTCATTGTACTTGCCATAAGCACCCAAGGTTGTAAAGTCAATAACCAGCATTGCTTGCTTATTATCATGCAAAGGATATTTTCTTCAATGACTACAAATTAATAAAGTCTCATTATGTATAATAGAATTTACGTTCGTCTACTTTTATTATAATATTTCGCTCTCTTTCTACTTCTCCTTGTATTTTAGATAATAAACACAATTATAGTTTTTGATTTGATTACGTAACCAGTATTTTATATATATATTATAAATATACTACGAAATTATGCATATGACTAATAAATAATAACTGAAATAATGTTGTTTTCAAGGGAATAATATATTTTATCCATTAATCATTTAAGAGATTTGAACCAGAAGAAATATGTGCTTGGATGTATGATGTACTATATACTACCGTCCTATATTAGTTCGGACACTCAAATTTAAAAAAGGGAAGACGGTTAAACTAATTTATGTCAAAATTGATTTTAGTAATACTTGCAAATAGGACAAGTTTACTTTTCCTTCCCACATATTTTTAAATACTTTTATTGGCTACTGCTTTATACAAGCGTTCGCTCTTCTACGAGGGTAGTTTGACAAGTAGTGAGAATGGAAAAGAAAAACGAATTTTTTAAAAACAAAATAATTTTTATTTTTCAATATATTCTCCTAAAAGAGCAATACATTTGTTCCAACGGTGGGTGCTCCAATGCCCTTATGCCATCTCTAAAATGCGATTCCGGAAGGCTTGCAAAATACTCATTTACGAAGATGATAAGCTCGTCGTTAGACGAAAATTTCTTACCACCTAGTGCCGTTTTTAATTTTGGAAAATGGTGGAAGTCGGAAGGGGCTAGATCCGGCGAATAAGGTGCATGCGGTACTAATTGGAAATGCAACTCATGGATTTTGGACATCGCAACTGTGCTGGTATGTGAGGAAGCGTTGTCTTGGTGCAACAGAATCTTTCTTTGCCATTCCTGGCCGTTTAGCACGAATCTCAACATTTAATTTTTGTAGAAGTTCTGCATAATATTGTCCGTTTATTTTGGCACCTTTCTGAAGGTAATCAATGAGCAAAATGCCCTTTGAATCCCAAAAATATTGATTATATCACCTTGTTTGCTGATAAAGTGGTTTTCGCTTTCTTTGGAACTGCCGAACCACGTTCTAACCATTGTTTCGACTGTTGCTTAGTTTCGAGTGTACTGTAGTGTATTTTCACTACTTCACTTAGTTCAAAAACGACGTTTTATTTGAAAATCCACAAAGTGAAGATGTACCTTTCCTATTACTCTAATGATGTTAAATGCCAAAAATTTTAAAATCCAATTCGAATCTATATTACACATCTGATTATAATTGCATATAATTATGTATAATATATTAATGAATTGTGTTATTGAAAATACTATTATTAATAAAATTATAATTTATTTAAAATATTTATAAAGTTTTGTAAGCTATTGCTATTTATTAATCACAATAAAAGTGACAAATTAATTTGCTTCTATATCTGCACTTATTTTTTCATTTAGTTTTCGAATGTGTAAATACAGTATCAAGACTGTTGCCAAGATTAAGTTCTTTGTTATCGATAGTAGTGACGTAGTAATAGTCCTTGATAAGACTATTTCGAGAAAATTGACACAAATTATGTATATAACACATAGAAAACAATAAATTCATAAATGTTACAAATACTAATCATAAGATAACTTATGGAACTATAAATTAATTGTCTATAAAATCGCTAGTGAAATAACAACCATATTGATAATTTCGAAATATTTTTTACAACTATACAAGGAAACAAGTGCAGAACAATTTATTAAAATAATAAATTATCCTGTAAATTATTTATTAATAATAAATGAAATTGTATAAAAAATTGTATTGTAATAAACTGATATGTGGATGACACCTTCGTTATTTGGCCCCATGGTCGGGATTCCTTGAACAACTTCCTCGTTTTCTTAAATTCACAACATGATTCCTTAAATTTCACCATGGAGATTGAATCTGAAGTTTCCCTTCCCTTCCTCGACGTCTTGGTAACTCGTCATCTGGATGGTTCACTAGGACATTCAGTGTACCGCAAACCCACACACACTGATCGGTATCTCAATGCCCTCTCCCATCATCATCCTGCCCAGAAACAGGGCGTTATCAATTCCTTAGTCCAAAGAGCTGTCAACATATCTGACCAGCATTCTATATCCCAGGAATTAAGTCATGTTACCAAAGCTCTTATAAATAATAATTTCTCCAACCATAATATTCAGCGAACCATAGATCTACATCTTAATCCCAAAATCTCACAACTTAATACACAGCTTACATCATCTCCCCCTCTCTAAAGCCCACCTACCCTATATACAAGGTGTTACTGACCGCATCAGTAGGGTTCTTCTCAAAAACAACATCAAAACCATCTTCAAACCCCATTCCAAATTATCTGACCCTTTTTCCGTAAAAGACCATGTTTCTTTAGAATCAGCTGGTGTGTACAGGATTCCTTGATCATGTGGCAGGGCATATATTGGTGAAACAAAGCGGTCTGTTGGCACTCGTGTTTCTGAACATGAGCGTTGTACTAGGTTGCTGCGCATAGCCGGTTCTGCACTTGCTGAGCATAGGCTGGAAACCGGGCACCATATTCAGTTTAATTCAACCAAGATCCTATCCCGCACTAACCACTTCTATGGTCGCAAAATCCGTGAAACTATAGAGATCTTTAAGCACCCCAATAATCTTAACCGCGATGATGGCTACCCCCTACATAACGCTTGGCAATCCTGCATCTCTAATCTACCCAACCGTAACCGTAACGCTCCATTGACCCATGACCCATTATCCATATATAAACACGTCCCCCATCGACTTACACCAGTTTCAGTGCAGTAGTTCAGCCCTGAAGATGTCCCATACAAATGGGTACGAAACGTCGGCAGATATACTAGTGACGCGGTTCCAGCCCGGAAACCCAGAAGCAGATAGCATGGACCACGACCGCGGAAGTCTACGTTACCAAATTGTATAATAACTTTATAATATTACATAAAAATTATTTATTTAAAAACTAAGATTTATACAATTAAACAACGAAACCACAACTGCAATTCTTAAATGAATTTCAATAATTTAAATACTCAAATAAGTACGACAAATATAGACGATTGCAGGGAAAAATTGCATTGTACCAGGTTGTTCAATAAGTTTTGTCGTTCGATAAGAAAAACACGATTTTATAATTTGAAATACATTTTATTATTCAATGTAACCTCCCCGAACTTCAATACACTTGTTTCAGTCATCTACGTAACTTATGGATTCCATTCCTGAAGTGAAATTCCGGAAGACTGTCGAAATACGCTTGCACGGCTGCCATTACCTCTTCGTTCGATGAAAATCATTTACCACGCGTTAATTTTTTGAGATGTGAGAACAGTCGGAAGTCAGAGGGAGCTAAATCTGGCCAACAAGGTGGATGTTGCAATAATTTGTACTTTAATTCACTGATTTTTGCAATGATTTTTTGAGCTGTGTCAAAGGGTGCGTTATTTTTATGAAAAATTTTAGGTGCGCAACTAAGTTCTCGCTGTTTTTCAAGAGATGGCTCCACTAGTAAGTGCTGGTCGATTGTGACATAACCAATACGTCGTGAACCAAGCTTAGATATATGGTAAACAAACCGCTTTGACACATTAGTGATTTTGTTCTTGCGTCATATACTTTTGGTTGTGTAAAAATGTCTGATTTTGTGCCAAATAATCGTCATTTGCGAGAAGTGTTGCTTTTCTTCCTTCATTCGAAGAAAACGGCGGCTGAAGCGCATCGAAAACTCCAAAGAGTTTACGGAGATTCTGCTCTAAGTGAAACAACGTGCCATGATTGGTTCCGTCGCTTCAAAGACGGTGATTTCGATGTTGACGACAGTTCGCGTGAAGGAAGACCAAAAACCTTCGAAGACGCTGAATTAGAGGCTTTGCTCGATGAGGATCCGTGCTAAACGCAAAAAGAGCTTGCTTCAGCATTAGGGGTTACCCGCCAAGCCATTTCCCTGCGATTGCATGCGTTGGCAATGATTCAAAACCAAGGAACTTGGGTTCCTTATGATTTGAAGCCAAGAGACGTTGAGCGTCATTTTTTCCCCTGTGAACAACTGCTCCAGCGACAAAAAAGGAAGGGTTTTCTTCATCGCATCGTTACGGGTGATGAAAAATGGATTCATTACAGCAACCCAAAGAGAACAAAATCATGGGGACTGCCCGGTCATGCTTCTACGTGACCGAACCGACGGCCGAATATTCACGCTGCGAAGGTTTTGCTGTGTATTTGGTGGGACCAGGGCGGTATTATTTATTATGAGCTGTTGAAACCGAACGAAACCATCACTGGGGACCGGTATCGAACTCAATTGATACGATCGAGTCGAACACTGCACGAAAAGCGGCCACAATACGAGCAGAGGCAAGAAAAAGTGATTCTACAGCATGACAACGCTCAGTCTTACGTTGCCAAACCCGTTAAAACCTACTTAGAAACACTCAAATGGGAGATGCTATCCCTCCCGCCATATTCCCCAGATATTGCGCCGTCCGATTATTATTTGTTCCGTTCGATAGCACATGGTCTGGCTAATCAGTAGTTCCGCTCATAAGAAGACATCTCAAAATGGCTTGATTCGTGGATAGCCTTAAAAGACGAACACTTCTACCGTGACGGTATTCGAGCTCTGCCAGAAAGATGGGAAAAAGTCGTCGCTAGCGATGGGAAATATTTTGAATGATTCATTTGTAAACATTTTTTCACAATAAAGTTGCATTTTCATCAAAAAACAGCGAGAACTTAGTTGCGCACCTAATAATTTTTTTCTTCTATAAACCAGGTATTTTCTCACGAATTTTTACATACAGCTGATCCAAGTGGTTACAGTAATAATTTGGAGGTAATCCACCAACAAAATTCCTTTTGTATCCCAAAAAACTAATGCTAACATCTTCTTGGGCGATTTTTGAATCCCAACTCACTTTACAACCGAAGTGTCTGGTTCACACCCCTCCTTAGCCTCTTGTTTCTATTAAGGATCACGATGGTAAACCGAAGTCTCTTCCATGGTGATGAAACGGCATACAAAATCATTTTTATTTTTTCTAAAACGCTCCAAATGTTGCTGAGAAAGCCGCCTTCGAATGAAAAACTCCATGGTTGAGAATAACCAAAGAACGTGAAAATTCGGTATAAATTAAATCAACCTAACATCGATCATGTCCCGATCAATTGTTTGGAAATGTATTGCTTGATGGTAATAAATTTATTTGTGATTAATCTTCCAAAAAAGAAGCAATGTTGAGAAATGGGAGTTTGGTGTTGAATATTAGTAAGTCTAGAAGAAAAGGTGATATTTTAAAACATCGCTAAAATTCGTCAATTAGAAATATGTCGGTAGTTGTGAAATCTACTTGCTTCACCTTTCTAAGAAAGCAGAACAATTGTTCTTCCTCTAAACTTCCGAAAGAAACGAAGATAATATATGGGTATTAATGGCTCCGCAAAATAAACTGCACTGAAAAGTGCAGTAGTTCAGCCCTGAAGATGCCCCATACAAATGGGTACGAAACGTCGGCAGATATACAAGTAACGCGGTTCCAGCCCGAAAACCCAGAAGCAGATAGCATATCCTGTATTTTTGCTACGATTTCTGATGTTGATGCACTTTTTAGACGTTCTTCACGTGGATCGCCTTCAAGACTTGTACGACCACGTTTAAATTCATTAATCCATCTTTTCATTATTCTAATTGAAGGTAAAGAGTCCTTATACACTTTTAACAATCGTATATGAATTTTCTTTGGTACTACATCTTTCAAGAATAAGAATTTTATCACTGTACGATATTCAATTTTTTCAATGGTAAAAAGCAAAAAAATACTGTGACACGTCAACTTTGGGCATCTGGAAACATACGAATGAGAAAATATAAAATGAGAAAACTTCACACGTGTTTATAAAAAAGTAGTATAATTTTTAGAAAAATGAAACGACGAACCAAATGGCATCATCTCTTATCGAACTACAAAGCTTATTGAGCAACCTGGTATATTGTACATAGAATATACATAAGCATCATTTGTTTTTCATAGTTTTCATCAAATCCTATATTACTGGAATTGTACTTTACCGAAACTGACTTATCTTATCTACTTTCATTGATACGCGATTATATTATTAATTATATTGTATTGCTTATAAAGTGTTTTCGCATTTACTCATACTTGTCTTGATAAAGAGTATGTCTCATTTCCAACAATTTTCAATCGTTTAAAATCTTTCAACATGGTTTGCAAGCTGGATATTTGGGTATTACACAAATTAAGGACAAAGAATTTATTAAACCGATACAGACATTTTTCGCCATGACTACGTAATCATGAATGTAAACTAATTTTATTCAGAACTTGTGTCACCTTGGAGGACCATCTTTGACTGCTATCAAAGCTAGTTTGCACCAAAACAAAATTATGATATGTAGAATTTTAAAGATATTATTCACTTCGAGCTTCTGAAAGGTGACCTTCTTCGTGGTAAAAAATTCAAAGGATTTGATGAACTTAAAACATACGTTTGTGACTATTTTTAATGAACGATTGAAAAGATTTTACAAAAATGGTATATTTAAGCTTCCTGATGGACGACGAAAAGTAAAAACTTATTATTGAATATAAAAAGCATTTTTATCAAAATATTTAATCCTTTTGCTGCTTTACATACTCTCATAATGCCATCGTTGTCAGATGCTCGTACGAAGGCAATTCCTTGAATGAGTTCCTTACTTTCCTAAATTCCCAACACGTATTGATGACTCATTAGTAGAGCGGCGACGAAAGTGGCAATACCATAGGCGGTACTGTAGAACGGGCAATTGGTGCGCAGTGAATGAGATCATTCACATCAAATATAATACGGTTCACGGTTGGTGTTTAAGTGTAAATTATAAACTGCGGCGAAAGTGTCCGTAGCAGTGCCGTGTCTAGACTTATTCTTACACAATTAGTGCTTACCTAGTAATATGTAATTTCATAACCCTGGTAATGTGTTGTGGAAGTAACTGTACATCTGCATCATTGCATACGTCTCTACGGTTGCTTCTGTAAATGGCGTCCTTCGCGACGAGAAAATGTTTTTGTATAGAGAAAAAGATCGTTCGGCGTCTATTGAAGTAATTTTGGCAGAAAGAAGCTGTTGTTCAAAATCATTCCAGGGCTCACTATTTGCACATTTGTCATAAATAGTTCGTAAAACATGCAAGTCCGGATTTTTTTTTAAAACACTTAATAATTTTTGATGAGCTCGTACACCAGCAGCGTCAGTTAAACTATGCAAATGAGCGGTCACATTTTGCCTATGCATAGTGATGCGTCTAAGGGCAGCGAATCGTTTTCGTTTTGAAGTTTTGTAATTGCTTCTACTAATGGATGGTAATTGCAATAATAATATATAATAATATATATATATATATATATATATATATATATATATATATATATATATATATATATATATATATATAATATATTGTATAATATATTGTATGCAGATCTTCCAGAATTTGGGGATTTTCAAATTGATGTTGACTGTCTCTGATTGCTTGGGATTCGGTTGGCCTAAATTTTGATATAACGGATTTAACTTTGTGAAAATTCTTATGGTAATAAAAAGCTGCATTTAGCCACGTGCCCCATCGTGTAAGAATGGGTTCCGGTGGTTCCGAAATATCTGGACAAGTTTTATGAAATTCTTTAAGTCGTTTAGGGGATTTAAGAAACACTTGTTTGGTGGATCCAATCAAATGATCAACGTTTTTATAACTACTTCTAACATTTTCAGCAACTAAATGAAGAGCATGGAGTACACAAGTTATGTGTATTAATTTAGGAAAAGTTACTTTTAGTAAACGTCCGAGTAGTAACATAGTAGCAGCACCATCTGTTACAAGCATGCAGACTTGAGTACTATGAATGTGAAATTTCTTTAAGATGGTCGTTATTATTTGCCGAATATTTGCCGCAGTACATGCTTGTATACGTTTACAGGCTAACAAATAGGGCTGTCAAAATGTGTTGGCTGATAAAATACGTACGATCACGTTTATTATACTATTTTTTTTTAAATCAGTAGTCTCATCTATAGTAATCCACACATTTTTATTATGCAATTCTCTTCTTGCTATATTTTCAAGCCTCTCTCTTAAACGCGGCAAATGTTCCTGTAAAGTTCTTCTTGCAGGTAATTTATAATTTGGCAGATATTTATTCCAGAAAACTTGAAAAGGGCGTCGCCGCTCTAATAATAACTTAAAAATCTATTATAAATCTAGCAATTAAGAGATACATTTTACGAACCATTCCTCTATTTCACATATAATATTATTGTAAGGCACGTTTAAATCAATTTAACGTATTTTCGTAAGTGATTAATAAATTCGAAAACAAGAAAACGATGTGAAATTATCTTATATACCTATATAACACATTAAAAAATGAAAACATTAAATACCATTTAAGTAAGTATCAAACATGTAACTTATACTTAGCACTTACATATGTATTTTCCAATATTAACGCCAAATTTGTCGGAATTTCATCTTAGTATTGAAGATTTTTATTATCAAATTATATCGTGTGTTCTAAAGGCCTAAGAATGATATGTAACTAAATTTTAAAAAGTATGTAAGTATATTACAAACTAATCAGACGATAGTAATGTGATACAATTTACCTTTACTAATATTATATCGAGTTTTTTAATAAAGACATAACTTTGTTTATAAATAAAACACAGAATATTTGAGATATTGGGCTGAAATTTATTGTAGGTGTAGTACACACATTACATTTAACTATGGAATTCCATCTCGTTCATATGACCACCGCGAGCATGTTTGCAACGGTCAATTCTTTGAAGGCAATTTTCCACCACTCTTTCATACATATCGGCTGAAACGTTGGTAACTTCGTGTTCGCTATATGTCCCTGAGCTCCTCTAACGTTGTTGGCTTATTGGCATAAACTAACGACCTAACGTAGCCCTATAATAAAAATCCAACGTTGTTCAATCGCATGAACGAGGCGGCCATTCGACCAGACCATTTCTTGAGATTACACTGTTACCGTACTTCCCCTTCAATAGGTCAATTGACCTATTGAAGGGAAAGTTGGTTAAACAATTGTTTAACCAACTTTGTGGCATGTGGCACCATCTTGTTGAAACCACATATCACTGATGTCAAGTCCATTCAATTCTGCCCAAAAATAGTCTTCCAACACGGTACGACAGAGAACTCCATTGACAGTAACATAGCGATCATTTTCATCGACGAAAAAATATGGTTCAATCGCACCTCCGGCATGGAATCCACACTAGGCGGTCACTTTTGTGGTTGTAATGTAGTCTCTTGAAGCACATGCGGGTTTGTTCAATAACACATATTTTGTTTATTGACAAAGTCATTAAACCAAAAAATGAACTTCATCGCTGTAGATGATTTTTCGATGAAATTCAGGATATCCTTCAAACTTTAGCAGAGCCCAATTGAGAAAGTTGCGGCGCTTTAAATGATAAAGTGGCTTCAGTTCTTGACATAATTTGATCTCGTAAGGGTGTAAGCCAAAATTCGACATCATGTCGTTTCGAAGATTCCTAATTCTTGTAAACGGCGTGGTACCGACTGATTTGACTCATTTTGAACTAAAGCACTTACGGCTGAGATATTTTCGGTACTTCGATCGGTGCGTTGTTTCACTGGCACAAGAACACGCAATAGTAAATATTTTGACTCAAAATTATACACTATAGCACGCACAGCCTGTCTGGTGGAACGATTATTACGATCGAAAATTGGAGTAAGCGCTCTTAAAGTTGCGACCACTGACTCAGAATTGCGGTAGTAATTCTTAATAATTTGCAAACATTGCTCGTTCGCGTTCTTGACTGACGTTTTGATGTTGACACATCATGAAAAACGTCCAAGGGTGCGTTCAGATTAAAAGACGAAATTGTTATGTCCCTATTGGAAAGTCTTACTTTCGACCACATTTATATAAAGTTACTACTTTCACTACTACAAGTCTACGTACCAGATTACTACTTTTCATTGTTTGAATACCCCATTAAAATTTTCTAGGGTAAGGGAAGGATGTAAATATGCAAGTGTTTGAAAATATATATGAGATAAATGGCGGTTCAACTCAGTTTCATGGATGTTTTATTCGGTAAATAATTTTCATAAATTCGACGAATGTTTTGCAATAGCCACTCATTTAAGATCTCTGAATACACGTTATAATATTGTAGCATTAATAAAATAGTAGTAAAAACTGACTTCTTATTAATATATTGCAGTTCAAAATATGTATTTGACTGATTGAAGTAGCTTTAAGCAATCACAAACTTTTTACTGAAACAATCTCAACATCAACACCCTTCATTTATCAAAAGTTTTGACGCACAATATCAACATTTATCTATAAGATATATGAAAGAAATCAATACTTCTTAGCCAAGCTAAATACAATGTAAACAATCATATAGAGTAAGTATTCACTAAATTTAACAAATAAATTTGAATAACTTAGCTACGACACTCTCCATCTTTGCCTAACATGCGAATAAATGGATTTCTTGGTCTAGGAAACTAGCTTAAATTCTATACGTGTGTATAATGATTTATTAAATAGAATTTGACCCAAATAAAGTGCAGTTAATTCGTTTTTTTACAGCTTATCATTGTATATGTTTTCTTGGGAATATCTAAAAATTTAAATAGATTTGAATTCAGAAAATGGAATATGAATCTAGTTATTCATTACATGTGAGGATTTTGAAATTAATAAACATACGAGGGGCGTTTTTATATTCGCGGAATGAGCGGGTTGTAGAGGGGTGAGTAGGCGCATTGGGGGCGTGGCCTGTGCATCGACTCATGATTAGTATAAATACGAAGTTTTATTGTTATTAGACAGTTAGTCTTTGAGCTATCGTCAACCAAGTAACATAATCAGGAGTGAAAAGTGAAATATGGAAAAAATCGAATATCGTGCCGTTATAAAGTTCCTTACCAGGCAAGGAAAATCAGTCGCGACCATAATGAATGAGATGTCATTGGTTTACGGCGACTCTTGTCCAGGAAAAACCATGGTGTACAAGTGGCATAGTTTATATGAGGTATACGTTCTTGTCCATTGTATTTTCAATGAACTGTAAGTTTCCAATTCCACCTGAAGACATGCAGGCCCACACCATGACGCTCCCACCACCGTGTTTTATTGTTGGTTTTAAGTTTTTATTTTGCAGCTCTGTATTTGGCTTACGCCAGGCGTAGGTTTGACCATCAGAGCTGAAGATTTAAATTTTGACTCATCCGCAAAAATCACGTGCTCCCACGTGCTCCCAAAAACTTGAGCCTTTGGTAATGTGTTCTTTGGCGAATTTTAGTCGTGCAGCTTGATTTTTCTTATTTAATAATGTTTTTTTCCGGGCTACTCTACCATTAAAGTCATGTTCTGCACTGCAAGTTTTGTTTAAATCATTTTTAACTTCTGCAGCTAATTTTGGAGCAGATAGCTTCGGGTTTTTCTTAATTTTTCTCATCACGTAACGCTCATCTGCTTCATTAAAAATTTTGTTTAGAGCTTTTCTGCCCTTATCGAGTGCTCTATTTTCGTGTCTGAATCGATAAATAATACTTTGTACTGTCGAATCACTAAAACAAACCATTTCAGAAATTTTTCGACGAGAATGGCCATCTTTGTAATGGCGAATAACTAATTATCTTTGTTCAATTGTAGCGCGTCGTCTCATTATTTAAAAATGTGTCTCCAAATCAACTAGATGTGAAAATCGCACTAAAAGTTTATCTATATAATTTAAAACTTAACTGCAAACAATAATTCTTGCGAATTTACCGTTAATCAATAAGTGATGTCAATTAAACAGGACTTAGAAGTAGCTGGTTGAAATAAGCTGTTACTACTAGGAGGGAGCGTTCTTATATTCGCGGAATGAGCGGGTTGTAGAGGGGTGAGTAGGCGCATTGGGGGCGTGGCCTGTGCAGCGACTAATGATTAGTATAAATACGAAGTTTCATTGTTATTAGACAGTTAGTCTTTGAGCTATCATCAACCAAGTAACATAATCAGGAGTGAAAAGTGAAATATGGAAAAAATCGAATATCGTGCCGTTATAAAGTTCCTTACCAGGCAAGGAAAATCAGTCGCGACCATAATGAATGAGATGTCATTGGTTTACGGCGACTCTTGTCCAGGAAAAACCATGGTGTACAAGTGGCATAGTTTATTTAAACAAGGAAGGGAATCCCTTGAAGACTTTACCCAAGGCCGGGCAGGAGCATTGAGGTGACCACGCTAGCACTCATCCAAAAAGTTGAACAAATTGTACTCGAAGATGCTCGACTAAAGAAGAAACAACTCGCAGAAATGGTTGGAGTATCCGATACAACAATTTTTAAAATCCTACACGATCATCTCGGCATGTCTAAGGTCAGCGCAAGATGGGTGCCGAGAATGCTCACGCCGCCGCAAAAACAACAGTGCGTAGAGTGTTCGCGTGCATTTTTGGACCTCTGTAATGAAGACAAGGATGGTGTATTGAGTGGAATTGTTACTGGAGACGAAACTTGGGTTCATCATTATGAACCTGAGTCCAAACAAGACTCCATGCAGTGGCATAAAAAGGGCACAGCACCTCCCAAGAAATTTAAAGTGTCACAATCAGCTGGGAAACTCATGGCAACGGTATTTTGGGACTCGGAAGGAATATTGTTGATTGATTATAAAGATAAAGGTGTTTCTATAACCGGAGAATATTACGCTTCAATATTAGAGCGACTAAAAGAAGCCATTAAAGAGAAAACACGGGGAAAATTGACAAAAGGTGTTCTGCTTTTTCACGACAACGCGCCCGTCCACAAGAGCCGCGTTGCGTTAGTTGCCCTGCATAAGGTGGGCTTCGAAATTGTGAATCACCCACCCTACAGCCCAGACCTGGCCCCGAGTCCTGTTTCCGAAAATGAAAAAAGAGCTGCGGGGTAAAAAATTTACTGCCGATGATGAAATCAAGGAGTCAGTTTCGGCGTATTTTGCAGATAAAGAGAAATCATTTTTTTATGAGCGTATAAATAAATTAATTGAAAGATGTGAAAAATGTATCCGTCTTGCAGGTAAATATATTGAAAAAGAAAAATAATTTGGTTTTTTTATTTCCACCCCTTGTCCCTCATTCCGCGAATATAAAAACGCTCCCTCGTATGTTTTATAAGATGTATTCATTTTAAGCCTTTCTTTTTACGTGATTATTCTTTCTACTTCGTATCAAATTCTTTATACGCTAAATTTAAATAGAAGAATGAATACAAATATACGTTATGATTATTACATATCATTCAAACAGCAAATCCAAGTCGTGATTATTGTTATATATCTTTAATACAAATAGTTTGTATGCCTACATGTGCGTAATTGTTATGTATATATTATTTTTATGTACAAATAAAAAGCTTTAATTTATTGATACTTTTGTTTTATTTGACTACTCCTTGTGCAACGTCCGCTTTACAATCGAGTAACCCGGACATTCGACCGGGGCGCCAAAATTTGGGCGCGGCATTTTGGCTGTAAGTGTGAAAGAAATATTGATGTGTTAAATACACAAATAATAGAAAATTTCACATATCGATTTTCTCATTCCCTAAATATTTAGTGTGTAGCATATTTATATTGTTTATGCCCAAATGCTAAAAATATTTACACTAACGAAAAATTGATGCAGAATTTCTAAAGGACGCTGCTCAAACTTGTTGGAACAAGCATTTACATCTCTGAACAGAATAGCATTAGCACACGAGCAGAGTGCTGCTTCATTTGTGTTTGAACATACATACCAGGTTGTTCAATATGCTTCGTCGTTCAATAAGAGATGGCGCTATTAGATTCGTTGTTTTATTTTTCTAAAAATTGTACTACTTTTTCGTGAACACGTGTAAAGTTTTCTCATTTTACTTGACGTGTCACAGTATTTTTTACAATAGAAAAAATCGAATATCGTGCAGTGACAAAATTCTTATTTTTGGAAGGTGTAGCACCAAAACAAATTCATGAACGATTGTTCAAAGTGTATAAGGACTCTTCCCCTTCAATTAGAACAGTAGAAAGATGGGTTGTTGAATTTCAACGTGGTCATACAAGTCTTGAAGGCGATCCACGTGAAGGACGTCCAAAAAGTGCATCGACACCAGAAATGGTAGCAAAAATACAAAATATAATTTGTGGAGGATCGTCGATTAACCGAGAGGGATTTAGTAGAAGCCCTGGGCATCTCATTAGACGGTGCGAACAATATTTTGTTGAAGTTTTGAGTTTCGGAAAGCTGTGTGCAAAACGGGTGCTGCATTCGTTAACAAAGGAACAAAAGCACATTCGAGCGCGTCTTTCTCAGCAACATTTGAAGCTTTTTCGAAAGAATAGAAACGATTTTGTGCATCGTTTCATCACTATGGATGAGACTTAGATCTATCATCATGATCCTCAATAAAACAAGAGGCTAAGGAGTGGTGTGAACCCAGTACTTTGCCTCCGAAACGAGTTAGGCTTTAGAAATCGGCGAAAAAGGTGTTAGCATCAGTTTTTTGAAATATAAAAGGAATTTTGTTGGTGGATGATCTTTAAACTGGTAAAACGATAAACTCAAATTATTATTGCCTTTTGGACCAGCTGAATGTAAAAATTCGTGAGAAAAGACCTGGTTCACAGAAGAAAAAAATCATTGTTCATCAAGACAACACACCTTCTTACACAGATCAAAATACCATCGCAAAAATTAGTGAATTAAAATACGAATTGTTGCAACATCCACCCTATTGACCAGATTTACCTACCTCCGACTTCTGGCTATTCTCACATCTCAAAAAATTCATGCGTCGAAACCGATTTTCATCAAACGAAGAGGTAATAACAGCCACAGAAGCGTATTTCGACAGTTTTCCGGATTCTCACTTCAAGGATGCAATTCATAAATTAAGTCACTGAAACAAGTGCATTAAAGTACAGTTATTTTCGTCTGTATATTTTGTTCTGTTTCAAAGGAGGGTTTTAAAAATTGGAAGCACCTCGGCAAAACTTTAAAAGAGTATGAAATTTCTGAATATCATATTCAAGGCCAAAAATCATGGCTAGGAATGAACCAAAAGTTAAAATGTTGAACAACTATGGATGCGACAGGTCAAATAATTATTAGTGCTTAAAGAAATCATTGGAACGGGGTGCTTCTAAGAATCGTAGCATTATTTTGATTTATTAAAATAATTTTGCAAAAAGGTACTGATAAAAGATGAATACACATGCTTATTATAAATATTGGTTTGGCTGCAAATACATTTAAAAACATGGAAAATCCATACATCCATAAAAATTTAATATTCATTTTTTAATACATTTTCTAGTTTATTTTTGTCTGCACTATATAAATTACAGAAAAATATATAAAAAATTTATCATGTCAAAAGGACATTATTATAAATTTAATGATACAGTACAAAATGGAAAATGCAATTAAATAATAGTACTTAAATTTAAGCATTTAATAATAACTTAATATTGGTTATTTTTTTATAAATAACATACAAATAAAGAACAGTTGGCTACAAATTTCTGTTGTAGAAAATATTAGTTGTCAGCCATGACATTTAATTATAACCATAACCTCACAGAGCAGCTGATTTTAGAAGCTTCATGACTCATTGATTAGTAATGTGAATAACGATATTTATTAATATAATACGATTTTAATGAATGAAAGCTGAAACATGTTTTCCAAAAGAGGTAGCCCAATGCAGGTACTCGATCCTCAAGAAAGACTGAAGAACTTAACTAATTACAGTAATGCAGTTGAAGTAGATCCGAACGTGCCGCCTAGAAGGTATATGATTTAAGATACGTTTATTTTAATCCTGTCATTATTTATAAATCAACATTAGGTATTATCGATCTGGCGTTGAAATGGTACGTATGGCAAATATATATTTGAACGAAGGAAGTTTGGAAAATGCATACGTATTATATATGAAATATATGACACTCTTCCTTGAAAAGATTAGGAAACATCCTGATTTTGCGTCAGTACCAAGTGGCCTAAAAGCATCTAATAAAAATCAATTAAGAGAAATATTACCAAAAACTGAAAAATTAAAAACTCAATTACTAGAGCAATATAAACAAGAATACAATGCATTTATGGAAGAAAAGGTAATAATAACGCATATATTTAATAAAATTTAAATAATTGAAATACATATATTAGAAAAAGAGAGAAAAAGAAGCTGAAATTAGGAAAAAGCAAAAACAACAAGAGGATGAAAGGGCACGAGCAATGGGAGTAGATGTTGAATCCAGTACAGATTCATGGTTAGATACACCGGTTATTCCAGTTACTACAAACTTAGATGCAATTAAATATCCAGATGAAGATCCGACTTCATCAGTTTCTGCAGCTATTAAATCTTCTCCAACAATTGGTTCATATCCAAAATCGTAAGTATAAGACACATTTAAATGCAAACTTATAGGAAATTTTAACTCAACAGAAGTATACATTCCACACCATATATAGATAGAAGTAATAAACCATCATCAATATTAAGTTCAACAATAAAAGCAGCATTGCGAACTGTTAAAATACCAGCTAAAGTTATGACGACGTTTCTGTTGTTAGCCCAGAAAAATACAATGAGTAATATTGAAACTTGTGGTATTCTTGCTGGTAGTTTAGTGAGTTTTAATAGAATAATATGTCCAAGATTATATTAAACATCCCATTATTTACAGGAAAGACATTGTCTTATAATTACTCACATGATATTGCCTAAACAGAAGGGAACTTCTGATTCTTGTATGACTATGAATGAAGAAGAAATTTTTGATTATCAAGACCAACACAATTTAATTACTATTGGATGGATACATGTAAGTTTTTATATTTGATTTTAAAAATATTGAATACATTGACAGATAGTTTTAAAAGAATTTTATTTAATCAAATACAAAAATGCCTGGAGGTATAACATATTATGGATGACTTGTACACTACCATCCATATTAATTCGGACAGCTAGTCAAATTTAGAAAACTCTTCTAAAAAATAATATAAATGCGCTTAAATAAAAATAATATAATCTTGGTCGTGGTCCGTACTATCTGATTCTGGGCTTCCGCTCTGGAACCGCGTCACTGGTATAACTGCCGACGTTTCGTACTCACTCGTATGGGACATCTTCACGGCTCAACTACTGCTACTGTCTGTCACACTGAAACTGGTGTAAGTCGATGGTGGACGAGTTTATATATGGGTCATGGGTCAATGGAGCGTTACGGTTGCGGTTGGGTTGTTTGGAGACACAGGATTGCCACTATTGCGAATCTATAGAGATCTCTAAGCACCCCAATAACCTTAACCGTGATTATGGCTATCCCCTACACAACGCCTGGCAACACGTATTAATAAACCCACTGTCAGTGATATCATTCGGCGACATCAACGCACGGGCAGTTTAAGAGATCCGGCAGGTTCAGGTCGTACGCGAATAACATCTCACGCCGACGGTGAACGTATAAAATTGCTGAGTAAATGAAATAAGTGACTGACAGCACTCGAAATCGCCCCAGAAATGAATCGCGATCGTTCAAGAAAAATTTCAGGTACTACGATGAAAAGAAGGTTAAAAGCCGCAAATCTTCACGGTCGCATTGCTGTAAGAAAGCTCTTACTTCGACGTGGAAACAGGCAAAAACGACAACAATAGGCAGAAATATAGTGATTGGACACTGGATGACTGGAAAAGGGTCTTGAATCAAAGTTTGACGTGTTTGGATAATCAAGGGGTGTTTTAGTAAGAAGATCGAGTGGTCAAAGAATGTTGCGGAATTGCTTGTTTGGGGTTATTTTTGCTACGCAGGCACAGGGGACTTGAAGCGAAAGGAGGGTTATCTAGAAAATGCAATACCATCAGGGCTACGTTTAATCGG
Source organism: Dermolepida albohirtum (assembly GCA_031893035.1). NCBI lineage: Eukaryota > Metazoa > Arthropoda > Insecta > Coleoptera > Scarabaeidae > Dermolepida > Dermolepida albohirtum. The sequence goes on along the minus strand of JAVIWB010000828.1, from coordinate 5,180 downwards.
CGAAAATTTTGTGTTTATGCTGGCCAACGAACAGAAACACTCAGCAGTAATATGTAAAAATTTCTTATATAGCGAACAAAACAATAATACCTTACAAATAATGACATGGCTACCGCAAAGCTCCGACCTAAACCCCATATAATTATTATCGGATAAATTGGACAGGAGAGTCCGAAAGTGTATCCTACCTCAACAAATCACTTGCCGAACTTATTGTAAGAAGAACTGAATAGTAAACCGAATAGAGTCCTTAAAAAACTCATGAAACGGATGTCTCGAATTGTATGGGCTGTTCTTCACGCAAAAGGGGGTTTCTTCGATGAGCAGAATGTTTAAGATATCTTTGTTTATTTAACGTTAGAATTACTTTAATTTTTATTATTAAACTTTATAAACATCTGTAAACAATATTGCAACAAAAATTTTAAGTTTTGACATAAATTAGTTTAACTGTTTTCCATTTTTTAAAATTTATTTGAGTGTCCGAGCTAATATGGACGGTAATGTATGGGTGAAGGACATTGAATGAATTGATAGAATCATCATCAGTAGATAATCACAATGTTGTGGATATGTGGTATTATTTTGTGCGAGTTTTACCGCGGATCCAGGTGCAATTAGCAAGATTAATTATCTGCTGATGATGACAACTTACTTGTCAAAAGACATGTACAGAAGTAATCACAGATGGCAGTGGTTAATATATTTTTAACAGACACGACAATTTTGAATCCTAAGAAGTTTTAATTACTTTTTAAGGTACAATTACTTCTTTGATGGGAAATTTGGTGTTTTGTTTGTATATAAATTATATATAATCTATTGCGCATTGTTGGTTACAGACACATCCTACGCAAACAGCTTTTTTATCAAGTGTCGATCTTCATACACATTGTCCGTACCAACTGCTTATGCCAGAAGCAGTGGCAGTAGTTTGTGCACCAAAATATAACGAGTAAGTTTATTTTTTCGTACTTCCTTGTAATAATCCATTTTATTTACATTTACAGAACCGGATTTTTCATATTAACTCCCGACTATGGTATTGATTTCATCGCCAACTGCCGAAATACCGGATTTCATCCTCACCCAACCAATCCACCGTTGTTCATGGTTTGATACAAACTCTCATGTGTAAATTGAATTCTTAATACTAATACTTTGATTGTAGGATGCCGATCACGTAAAAGTGGACTCTGCAGCTCCACTAGAAGTTCTAGACTTGCGTTAACAATGTATGACGCCGAAAACATTCCCGTTTGGAAAGAAGAGGGGTATCAGATAGCACCTCTTAACAGAGTATTTTCTATGCGACACTGCATTTATTGTGATTTGAAAGTACCTTATCGTACTTAACCAATTTAGCTTAATGCTTGTATAGTTTTACTAGTCAAAATAATTTATATATAATATTTTGTAAGATTATGTACAATTAATTGTAAAAACTACGATATATAGTTTGTTACTCTTTATATGCTTCAATACACTGTCACTGTCTTAATATTTATAAACAATTAAACAATTTTTGTTTCTTTTTTTGTTCTTTCTTTTACTATGTTTCCTACCAAATATTTAATATCAGTACTTGCAGTTACATGATAAATTGACAAGGTAAATGGTATTATAAAATCAGTGAAGTATTTGTTACTGTCCATTTTATATTAAAATGTATTGCTTTTCAATCCTCTAAAACTGCTCGAATCTAATCTTTATTATTATCTAGTATTTTCTGTTAGCGAAGTTCCACCACTAGAACGAATTAATTATTAAATATACTTTTTTGAATGAGCCTTTATGTTGTGCTAAAACAATATTTAAAATTTGGGAGATACAAGAAAAGGGCCTGAAAAACTTTCACAGGAATTGGGAATCTCTGAAACCACATTTTGGCGAGTTTTGCGTAAAGATCTTGGCTTACACGCTCGTGAGATCAAATTAACTCGAGAACCGGAGCCTCGTGATCATTTGAAGCGCCGAAACTTCTCCGATTGGACTCTGCTGAAGTTTGAAGAAAATCCAGAATTTCATCGGATAATCGTCTTCAGTGATGAAGCTCATTTTTGGCTTAATGGCTTGTCAATAAGTAAAATATGCCTTATTGGAGAGTAGCAAACTCACATGTGCTTCAAGAGACTCCATTACAACCACAAAAGTGACCGTGTGGCGTGGATTTCATGCCGAAGGTGTGATTCGATCATATTTTTTCGTCAATGAAAATGATCACCGTGTTGCTGTCAATGGAGTTCGCTGTCGTGCCATGTTGGAAGACTATTTTTGGGCAGAATTGAATGGATTTGACACCAGTGATATGTGGTTCCAACAAGATGGTGCCACATGCCACACAGCTGGTCAAAAGATAGATCTATTGGTCCGGTCGAGTGGCCACCCCGCTCATGCGATTTAACACTGTTGGATTTGTTTTTATGGGGTTACGTTAAGTCATTAGTTTATGCCAACAGCTTTAAAAAGACTCAGGGACAGTATCGAACGCGAAATTGCCAATATCTCAATAATTCTGTCTTTTATTTAAATACAAAATTGTTATGAATTTCATTAAAAAATAAATTTTGTTGACTTAGATCGAACACTAGTTTTTGACTAACTTTTGAAATCTGAATCTAAAAATAACCCCAGTTTTATCTATCACGTCAACTTTTTAAGTACAGGATACCCTCTCTTTGTTCCAAAACTTATACAAAATGTGTATACAACGGGGAGAAAATATACTGTTCACAAAAAAATAATTCTATTCATATAAAGGCTATGTAGTTTCTGTAAATTAAATAGTGCTTATACAAGTAGTAAAGTTAAGGTAAAAATTTTCGATTACAGTTCTTCCTAGTATTCAGTCTATTGACAATCTCACTTGATGGTCCAACAACAGTCAGCCATCATATGTGCATCCCATCTACTCTGATACCGTGCCACCATAACCTTAAAATCTTGGTGGAATTGCAACTACACCAAGATTTCTCGAAAAGTCAACAAGATGACTATGTAAAAAATGCAATTTGATGCTCATGTTGCAACCAAGCATTTTGAAACTCCAAGAGTTGCTGGATAATTTTGGTGTAATTTTGTGCTCACGTATTTCCAAGAAAGTCTTTGACAAGGTTTTTGAATGCCAATCAAGTATTCCTTTAGAGTTCTGACATTGTTTTGATGAAATATTCATATTTAACGATCTGCCGAATCTGTGGACCTTCAAACACATCAAGCTTTATCTTTTCAAAAGACAGGCTAAGAAATGACGAAATGAGATAATTGAAAGAGTCTTCTTCAGTTGACAAAGGCTTAACAAATTGCTTCATGAGACCAGTTTTATATGCAGAGGTAGGAAATATAATATTCTTTGTGTCGACAAGTGGCTGATGGATAATGTTTGGATCGCCGGGTTTGAAGTCAAATCTTGACGATCAATTCGACTGCACCCAATGCATCTCACGAGCTCTGCTGTCCCACATACACAAAAAAAAACAGGAGTACTTGGTATACCCGCGTTGCTGTAGTGGAAAAACTTGTCGCAAAAGAAGAAAACTGCAGCATTCCTATTTAACTTTAAAAGAGCTGCGAAATCGAACTCAACAGAAATTGTGTTAAAGATTGCTCCCCAGTATTATTGAATCAAACCAAGATAATATTATTTGAAGCTTCAAACAACTGATTTAAATTCAAAATGTTTACATTGTAAAATTAACAGGTTATGATTTACATAAAACTAGTACCAATTGAAATAAATATCATTAAAAAAACAATTACCGTCATATTTTCATAGAAAATGCACAAAAGTAAGAATCAGTTGCAAAAAGCAGACGTTATAGCATAAATTAACCCTTTTACCACAGAGGTTGTATCGGGTTATAGTTGTATTATAAAACAATCACGTTCATATGTGTATTTGTTAATATACAAATTTAGCTCATTTTTTCCTATTCATTGAAGTCTTTGCTTCTCTCCGTGTTTCTCTTCTTTGTAGTATTTCTCTGATTATCTGGTCTCAGATGATTCTACATCTTTCTTTTTGTTTTCGCTTCTGAATTTGGTTTCCTATAGTTTTTAGCTTAACTATTCTTTTATTATTAATTCGCTGCAGGTATCCTCATAAGTTATCTTCTCTCAATGAATTCCGGGAAGAATGCATAGCCTCTACTGTTAAGCACGGTGGAGGTTCAGTCATGATATGGGGTTGCTTTTTTGGATCAAATGTGGGCGATCTCGTAAATATTGAAGTTATTCTAAAAAAAAACAGTATAAGCGCATATTAGAGGAAAACGTAATCCCCTCTGGAATTAAAATTTCGGGTCATAATTTTATCATCCAACAAGATAATGACCCGAAACACACTTCCAAACTATGCGGGGAATATTTGCAGAAATTAGAGAACGAGGGAACCATAAAAGATGTGGCGTGACCTCCCCATAGTCTCGATTTAAATCCTATCGAGTTGCTGTGGGAAGAACTTGAATGAGAGTTGAGAAAATCGAACCCGCATCTGCTGTTAATATGTGGAAGAACCTGCAAGAGGCATGGGGTAAAATAAAAACGGAGACATTACGAAAATTAATCGAAGGAATGCCTCGATTGTGCGCTGCAGTGATTAAAATAAAGGAGGGCATATAGACGAGTCTAAAATTTAGACAAATATATTATGCGACAATTTATTTTAGATGTAAAAATATATGTTTTTCATTACGTAAATAATAAAAGATATTAGGATTTCAATTTTGATTTTCGTTACAATTTGCGGGCTAAATGCGAGTGATCAAATATTGGGTTGCAACTAAGTACTTTCAGTTTTTACTGATAGAGAGCGTTGCTTTATTTTTTGTATAACGTATGTTAGTGCTGTACTTTACCGTTTGTCGCGTGATACTAGTCACATTGACGTAACTTCAGAAGCAAGTAGTGCGTGATTTTTATTAAAGCTATTAGTTGTGGGTTAATTTTAAATGGAGTGCAGAAACGAACATTTTCGACATATTTTACTATTTTATTTCCGTAAAGGAAAGGAAGCTGCTGCGGCTCACAAAAAGATATGTGAAGTTTATGGTGCTAATTGCTTAACAGAGCGCACGTGTCAGAATTGATATAAAAATTCCGTTCTGGAGATTTTTCCCTCAAAGATGAGCAACGTTCTGGTCGACCTACTGAAGTTGATGATGACCAAATCAAAGAAATAA